>BPLR01009678.1:0-108895 GCA_021605095.1 Caerostris extrusa | reverse complement strand
TTACGTATTGCTATGGCAAACAAAAATAAGCCTTCTTCTTGAAACTTGTACAAAAAGTAGAAGGACAGCATTATAATGAATTAAAAGAAAATAGTGATTTACGCAATCCTTTTCCCATTGACCTATAACTTCAAATGTTCTGTTTGGAAGTCAATTGTATAGAGATTTGAACTTCGTTTGACAAAAAAATTCCGTCCCACGAGTCATTCAATGCTTCCTGAAGCCGAGTTAGCGCGAATTAAATTGCCTTCCATCAGCATAAACTGACGAACCAGCATTGCCCAGATGTTTTTCCACTATATTAAGGTCAGTGACTTGGCTGGCAATGGTAAAACATCCACATTATTTGTTAGGAACCAATTTTTGACTCAGTCGCGGTGAGGAAGCTCCGTCTTGCTGAAACTTCCACTCTTCACCCCCAAGTCAGAGCCATAAGGAAGAAGCTCGGAATTCAGCACTTGAATGCAGTTCGTATGTTTCGCCCAATATTTAAGAAAACCAAACTTGTCCTTCCTCCGTATCCAACAGCCAACCAAACCATTAAACTCCTCCTCCCATTTGTCGTGTTGAATAGTAATTTCGCTTCATTCCGCAGACAATGCCAGTAGAGCTGATATCCATCTGACCGTCTAAGTTAAATTTCTTTTTCATCGGAAAATATCACAGAAGTCCATTCTGTAGTCCAGGACATGTTGCTCCGCCCAGCCCACGCCAAACGTTTATCAATGTGAGCTTGTGTCCACTTAGGATGATGTTTCCGTTTTTTGAAAATGAATTTTTAGATCTTTTAACATAGTTGTAAACTGTTGTTTTGTCACATGATTAAGTCCTTGCTTGATTTTTGTCTTTGAAACTTCCTTTGTTCTTCTTAGGCCCACGAACAAGTTTTCTTTCATGACGTGGTGTTAACTTTTCGGTCTAACATGTCTTCTTTTTTCTTTTCCATTTTTATAAGGATTTCGATAAAGTTTGAAACTGTATTGGGGCTCACCTGCAACAATCGAGCAATCTCTGACACCTTTACCATCATTTTGAATATGCGTAAATTTGGCCTTTCTGAAAATCGTTCAAGGAGATATTCCCTTAGGGCATTTCTGAGAACAGGAGAAACAGCGTAACTTTTAAACAAATTGGAATTTTTTGACAGAAAAGGATAAAACAAAAGTACAAAATCACTATTTATAAAACTATTTAACTAAAGAACAGCTCACTAAATTAAATATATTAGCAAAGTGTCCTTCTACTTTTACGCATCGGAAATTATATATATTAATTTTATTATTAAATTAGTGGTCGATGTTTAATTTTTGCCTAAAATGAAAAAAGGGTCTTTTTAAACTAAATCTGCATAAATATCTGGTAGGTTAGAGAAAATAAGAGACATTAATTGGCAAAACACTGTCCTTCTATTTTTTTTACGCAGTGTAGAACAGTTGAATAATTTTCCGTTTTTAAATCAGGACTTTCTAAACTTCTTAATTCTGTTGGACATTTAACATAAAAATTTTCTGAAAAGCATAAATATCTTTTGAATTTCTTAATGGTTTCATGTAGATGAAATAGATCAACCACACCCTTACTGTCCTGGTTATTGAAAGCATTGCCTTTGGTCTATGCCCATTCAATTGTTCTTATTATTTTTTAATATTAATATAATAATTTTATTAGCGCTCGGGGTCACAGGTTTCAAGGGTTCGGAGTCCCAGTGGTGGCAAGGATGATTGCAGTGCTTCGGAATCCACTTTAAACCGTAGGTCCAGGTCTAACATGATCAGAGTGTTGCCGGGGTATCATTACACCCCATGCTTAGCTTAGCTTCAAGCCAGGACGCCGTAGTTCTAAGTGAGTAACGCCAGTGCGGCGCTTTTCTTATGGTATCCAAGACAATTGTCTAAGTGTTTGCCAGTTGCATTAGAACAAAATTGCAATCAGTAAAGAGCGCAGAACGATGGAGCAAACAGCGAAAAGTATATAATTCAAACAGCAAGGTAGTGTACATAAAAGTACAAAGTCAACTGCAATGAACGAAGAACTCAAAAGTGAGTTAAGGCCAGTAGGGAAGGGCAACGGGCAACGGCGTACCTGTTACGGAGTTCCTTGTGGTTTTAAGAACCACTATACCTCCACATCTTAAGTTAAATAGAAAATTGGCATAAAATGAAGTTGCTTCAATTAATGAATTTTAATAACAAAAATAAAACAATTAAGAAATTAGAAAACATCTCCTGCTTTGAGAACAATTAAAAAGCAGGAGATCGAAAAAGCTAAAGCTATAGGTACAATTAGGGGTCCGTTGACGATGCCCAAAAATAAAAAGGTTAAAGTTAAAAATAAAAATTTTTAAGGTTCAGAAAATATATCATGAAGAGTACAGGTAATACAAATATAGCACAGGTTGCACAAAAGTAAAAACAAAACATACAAATTACATCAGCACATCTATGTGGCTGAGACACCGGTAGATGGCGCCATCAGTCCATAGGTTGAACAATGTTTTTTTTTTTTAAAACCTGACAAGGTCAGGAAAAAGCAACATCTTTTTTGGTAAACAATTTAAAAATTTAAAAATCAAGGTTTGACATCCAGAGCCTTTTAAAAGCTATTGAAATTTAGAATAAAAAGTTAAAAAAGAGTTACGTCGAGATAATTAGAATTAAACAAATATTAGAGAATTAAACTATAAAAATAGGAGGTTATATCTAACTGAAACAGTTTTAAGACTGTGAGGTTAAACTAAATAAAGTGAACAGGTAGATAAATTAGGTGATTAAGAACCTATGCCATTAAGATAGAAGCCAAGTTAAACAAAAGAACTAATTGAGTTACTGAAACTTTAAAATAAATTTTTTTTTTTAAAGATAGCTATGTTCTATTTTAAGTTGCTCATCGTAGCAGAAAATTAATCTAAATCAATTAAAATGCCAAAGATTACAGCTCAGATTCGCTTTGAAGTGGTCAGAGTGACTAATCAACAGCCACAGCAGTAGAATCGGCGGTTGTAGGATAGAATCCACAACGCCTTTTCAGTGCCGGAAGATTCCCATTGCTGATCATAGATGGCTCTGGGGTCTCTTCCGGAGCCAGTAGGAAGAAAACAGCAAATTGGAGTGGAGTGAAATAAATCATTACGATAAAAAGACTCGTTTAGAGTCAAGGGCAAAGGGCAGAAAAAGCACGTTGGAGCACATCAAACTGTTATTGTCAGTTAGTTCAGTTAGTTGCCAGTTGCATTAGAAAAAAAAAAATCCTGGGAAAGTCAAGAGAGTTCTTAATATCATCATGTCTGAAGTACCAAGACGAATTTGTAATCTTTATTATTTTTAAGTATTTGCACAATTTCAAGTAATCTGATGATTCACAAAAAAAAAAAAAATAAAAAAAAAATAGATGTATTTTTATTTTCTTTAACTGTGGTTGAAGGGAAACGGTTATGTCAGTTACAAAACAATTCAACAGCCAACGGAATAATTACTTTCCCTCTAATTTATTGCTTTTTGAACTGCTGTTGTTTTGTCTACAGGAAGATGAAAGGGGAAGGGGCAGGGACTTGGTTGGGGCCGAAAATCTGAAGTGTTGAAAAAAAATTATTACTCATCATGGCCGCGAGTTTTCAAGGCCAAAAAAAAATTTTTGGATAATATTATATGAATTTTTATTTTTCCGTTTCATTAAATTCTATAAGAATATCTTGGAGAAGGGCCTTTAAAAACCGTTAGACATAGAACAGTGGAATAATTTCAGTTTATTAATTTAGACATTCTGAACTTCTTAATTCTGCTTGATATTTTAACATAGAATTTTCTAGAAATATAAATATCATTTGAATTTCTTAATGGTTTTGTTTGAGCAGGAGTAGCCAACCAGTGGTTCGCGGACCGCATGCGGCCTGTCTTGAACATTTTTCTAGCCCGTGAGATATTTAACACCTTTTACAAAATATATTTATTTTATAATAGCCAAAGTAGTGAAAAACACAGTATTAAAAAAATACGTTATGTGTGCATCCATATGTTCAAAAAAATGAACTGTCAAAAATGATGAGAAAAATGAACTTTTGATTCTAAAATATATATAGGAATATATATTTTAGATGATTATGCGAATATAGGACAGATAGTGCCCGTTTCATTTATGAATTTACAGTTATGAATTCGCAGAATACTTAAAATATAGTCTGCGAATTCTTGCATCTTGGAACATCTAATATTCTATGTTTATTCAGGCTCTATGTTTCACTTGAAGTGACCTCAAACATCATCCTTATATATGCACAATGGATTGTTGATAGCAGAGTAAAAGCAGACTCTTAGTTCAAGTTGTTAGCGCTTTTCGTTAAACTTACAATTCCGAATCGTTTTTTTTTTTTTTTTTTTTCTAAAATGAAATGGACTTAACACGAGACATGCTCAAATATAATGGACGCAACACCCATTATGATGTACAAAAACCCAAACTGATATCGTTTTGCAAAAACTAAGTGAAAGAGTGGAAAACACACATATCGCGCTAATCAAATAAATATTTTTTAATGATTTCATTTGTTTTATTTCGTTTATATTTATATTTTATGTTTCTTTTTAGTGTAGTATATTTCTTTACAATGTGCGTTTGGTATCATTATTATTAGATTTTCTACACTCAAGAGCCAAAACATTATAACCACCTGTCAATAACGAGTTGGCCTACCTTTGGCGCAACACAGCTTCAACCCGCCTTGGCATGGATTAATAACACCACTTAATACCAGTTAAATACCACTTCCACCTGATCACGTGCCTTCCACGTCATCCAGGCGAGTTCATTGCAAAATGTAGGGGTGGTCATAATGTTTTGGCTCTTGAGTGTATGTTCTCATGTCAGAATAATAGTAAGCACAAAAATAATAACTCATCGTGTTTCCCTTTTTTCATTGCAAAAAATGTCTATAGTAGGTCTCAATCTAATAGGAGGATAAATAATTTTATAGGCGGCCAGCGGAGTTAGGATGCATTTCCAAAGTGGCCCCGCAAGATCAATTGGGTTGGCCACCCCCCTGATTTAAACGTTAGTACCTATGAACTGAATAGGTAACCTATTAGTATTTTAAAACTTTTTGATTTCAAAAATTTAAAATAAATTTTTGGCTCATTTGTTTAGGTATGGAAGAAGTGTTGAAGAAGAAAACTTGTGTTCGTTGAGCTACCCTAGCTTCTTCGCCCAAGACGGCACGCCCATGGACGCGGCGAGAACGGCTCTGTACGAGACGTCAGCTCGAATCCTGCTGCTGAGTATCCGGTGGGCCCAATCTGCCCTCCTACTCGTCACTGGCTCTACAGGATCAAGTAAGCCCTGCATTCTTGTAAAAGAATTTTTAATGTTTATTAGATGCATTAGTTGGCTGAAAAATCAATAGTTATTATTCAGCCTTTTTTTATATCAATGTTATTCAAGTAACTATTAATTAATTACCATAGTTTATGCTAATATTATGAGTTATTCGCCGCAGGTCAGCATTAGAGCAGAGGTTCTATACACTGGTAGCTTTGTTGTAGACACTGTTTAAAAAAAATAGGTTTGGTTTGTCATTCTACGGTCATTTTGTGCGCACGAGGGCTGAACAGATCGGGACCTACAGTTTAAAGTGGATTGCGAACCACTCACAAACATCCATACCAGGCTTTTAACCTGAAGCCTGTGGTACTAAAGGCCAGAGAGTGCAAGCCACTTGGCCACCAGGCAGCTCAAAAAAAAGGGAGACTAGATGACATTTGTGATATTCAGCCTCTTGTCTCGTTAATCGGAATACCTTGGGGGAATATTCCGGGTTTTCTCCCATACGGTATTCAAATATGGGGTTGCTCGCTCTAAAAAAGTCCTCTCGGAAGGCACTGCCCTCCTACTTCAGAGCCAAGATGGAGCCAAGTCAGATTTATATCTGCGGGTGCTCAATATTAATATTATTCATATAATCAATATTATCCATATAATCAATATTATTCATATAGTTTTGTGTTAGTATTATGCGTAATTTAAATTGTAACAATGCCCGACTCGTGGTTCAGTGGTAACGTGTGCCGCTGGTGAGCATTAGGGTAGATATTCAATCCGCTGGCGGTATTGTTGTAGACACTGCTTCAGGTAAGAGGTTGACATTGTCAGCCTCTCACCTCGTGAGTCTGACTACTACTACTACACTACACCACACCGCATCACTGTGAATACAGCTGAGTTGCCGTTTTCCAATTCTTCAGCTATCTTCAGTTCAAATTTGAACTCATTGTGAGGAGTGGTCCTGTGGAAGTGGGACTTTAATTACTATCACCCTGTACATATGTGTAAAATGTCTTCTTGGTAAATAATATGAAAGTAGTAAATGAAAGACTTAAAAATGGACGGCCTTAAGCTGCTAAACCGTTAAAAATACAAAAAATTTAGTTCAAATATTTTGTTTTTATTTTATTCAGCTACGATGATACCTTTATTACTTCTCATATTCTAATTTCTATTAGAAATATTCGTTTCAATGAACGTTTCTTCTCAGGTGGCCCTGCTGGAAGAGACCTGGTCCGACCTCTTCCTCATCAGCTGCATCCAGTGGAGCATGCCCCTGGAGTCGAACCCTCTGTTTGCTGACATGGACGCCAGCGTGTCCAAAAGCAATGTCCACCACAAGAAATGCGTCCATGCTTTGCAGAGGATATTCGCCCGCTTCAAGATACTCGCCGTCGACTTCTCCGAGTTCGCCTGCCTCAAAGCCATCGTGCTCTTCAAACCTGGTAAGTGACGATGTGCTACCGTGTCCAAACGATAAGACCCATTTAAATTTAAAATTCCCGGGGCTTATTGAATTTCGATTTTTTTTTTTCTTTTTTAAGTTGCTGGCACTGTCCTTGACATCTTTGTGAAATTTGACGACAAAATATTCATTAGTGCTTGAGTTACGCTCGGCTTTGTGAGATGCTAAAACTGATTCCGGTGATTTTTGAAATATAATCTTGTAGCGACACCTATTGATGGAAAATGGAATACACATTGAACGACTTCTACTTTCACTGTTAAAAAGGGAATTTCCCCGCTAGAATGAAAACAGAAGGATACTAACATTAACTTCCTTCCTGTACACATTAAAAAATTAATTGCTGACAGAAATCGTAATAGAAAAACATGGCAAAGGCATCGCGATCCTATTTCAAAGAATATTTACAATAGATCTCAAGCCAAGCTTCGAAACTCCATTCGCGAATTCACTCAAAACACCTGGACGAATCGTTTACAGACTCTGCATCCGACAGATGGCTCCATCTGGCGCGCGGTAAAAGCAACTAAAAGGGGCTAAGATAAAAGTTTCTGATCTTAAAGACGCGAATTCTTCACCGGTATTAAATGATTTAGATAAAGCAAATTTGCTCGCGAACAGCCTTCAGGATCAGTTCCAAGTAAATAACTTCTCTAATCCGCTTACTAATGAAACTGTTAAAAGTTCGGTTAATCTTTTAAACTCTAAACCTAACCCGATCAAAATTGTTAATGTTAATTCTTCGTTGCTATATGATTACATCCGTAAGCTTAAAATTAATAAAGCACCGGGTGCTGATAATATTACTAACAAAATGCTCAAGAATCTACCGCATAATTTAATTATTCGTATTGCTAATTTAATCAACGCTATCATTAAACTATCTTATTTTCCCTTTCCTGGAGAAAAGCCATTGTACTTCCTATTATTAAACCAGGAAAGGATCCTTCGAACCCCGTTAACTATAGACCTATCTCTCTTCTTTCCACCTTAAGTAAATTAACGGAATTTGTTATTCTTCATAAAATTAAAAAACATATTAATAAAAACTCTATCATGATTCCGCAGCAATTCGGTTTTACTTCCCAGCTCAGCACTACTCACCAATTGCTTCGCATTACGGAAATGATCTCTGAAGGTCTTACTAAAAAAGGTTTTAACGGGAATTGTTTTCCTAGATGTAGCCAAAGCGTTTGACAGAGTCTGGATCGATGGTTTGATACACAAATTAATGGCTTACAATTTTCCGACATATTTAGTACTCCTTATCAAATCTTATCTACAAGACAGAACGTTCTCAGTTCGAGTCAACAACAACTCTTCTACGGATAGAAAAATTGGAGCGGGTGTTCCGCAAGGGTCTTTAATCGGGCCAACACTTTTTAATTTATACATTAATAACATTCCGCAATTCACTCATATTTCTTTAGGCATCTACGCAGACGACACTGCAGTCATCACGACTGGGAAAACACTCACAGAAATTCAGACTAATTTTATGACCTACTTCACACATCTTGAGGCTTGGCTCATCAGATGGCGCGTCAAAATTAATGTTGATAAAACGGAAGCTGTACTCTTCACGAGGAGAAGACTCATACCACCTAACATTTATCTCTTTAATGAACTAATCCACTGGAATACTAACGCTAAATATCTGGGAGTTCACCTTGATAATAAACTAACTTATGCTAATCATTTCACCCACCTTAAACGTAAAGCTAACGCATGTATCCGCATGCTTTATCCTTATATTAATAAAAACTCACCCCTTTCACTTGAAAACAAGCTAATTATTTATATGTACTATTTGCGGCCCGTAATAACTTATGCTTGCCCGGTTTGGGGTACTGCTGCAAGGTACCAGATTAATTTCATTAAACGATTTGAGAATAAGATCCTTAGAATGATCACTAGTTCTCCATGGTACTTTAGAAATGATGACATCCGTCGTTGTTTAGCCCTCCCTACTATTCAAAATTTTATGCTAAAACTTGCGACTAATTTTTACGCAAATCTAACTTCTATTCGAATGATGAAATTCGTAATCTTCCAAGATACGATTTCACATTGCCGGAAAACGCTAGCGCCCACGGGCGTCTCTGCATAATTTGCACCAGACCTAGATCCTTGTCATCATTTCTAGCAGCAATTACTCTACTTTGTAGTATATTCCACAGTTTTCTCTTTTTCCTTAATTGTATTTTTATCTTTATTATTCCTTGTACATATTTGTTATTTGTATTCATTGCTTCTTTTGTACATAATTTTTAGTATTATTTTCCTTTTTGCATTGTATATATTTCTTATTTTCCTTTTATTGTACATTTTTTATAAAAACTCTATTGGGCAGATCTTGATCACTTATTCTTTTTCATGTATATAATATTCTTCATGTATATAATATTCTATGTGTTTTAAACAATGAACTGTAAGTGTGCAATCCTGGAGTAAAAGGTCGCATGCGGACCAAGGCACTCCGTGAACCTGTAAATGATGATGATGAAAACAGAACGTAGTTGGTATTACGTAGTTGGCTTTAGAAGAAATGGAATAAAGATGTAAATGTGAAAATTGATTATCGTTTTTTATTTTGCCGTCTGGATTTTAATAACACTACGCAACCTTTACAAAGCCGCCACAATCTGAATGAATTCAGCAAAGAACTTGCATTCAATTTTCTTCGCGGAAACGAATAGAATGTTGCAGAAGGCATTCGATGAGCATTCCTATATCGGAAAGAAATGTTTAGAATTCTTCGTGACTTTTTCGCCAAAAATGAAACCCATATCGTTCCACGTATTCGTACTGTGCAACTTCTGGCTATTCCCTAAACTCAAAAGACTCCCTAAACTCAAACCGGGAACACCGTTTTGAGTCGATTGAAGAGATTCAACGTGAATCGCCGCGCGCTTTGAAGGTCATCCCTGCCGATGACTTCTTAGCATGCATTGAGGATTGGAAAAACAGTTGGCATAAGTGCATTGTGTCAAGGGGGGATTACTTTGAAGGCGGTGAAATAAATTTGGAAGAATAAATAAAGACTTATTGAAAAAAAAAATAATTGGTCTTACGTTTTGGGCACAATAGTACCATGTACCATGATGACACAGACCACGATGTATTTTAACTATGATTACCATGTTTAATGACCATCTTCTGTTTTGAAATAGACGTGGAATCTTTAAAAGACAACCACCAGGTGGACATGCTTCAAGACCATGCACAGTTAATGTTAGCCCATCACATCAAATCTCAGCATTTTGATTATACTTTCAGGTAAGTACATCTATAACTAAAAATAATTCATTGTCATTTCAGCCCTACTTAAATGATGTACATAACATACTAAGTTATAGAGTGAGTCGTATCGATACAGAAAATAATGCAGCTACTGGAAGGAACCGATGTGTACTTAATTCTGTGTTGTGTTATTTGCTGTGTACTGGAATGTACTGATGTGTACTGGAATGTCCTGATGTGTACTGGAATGTACTAATATGCACTTTAATGTGTACTGGAATGTACTAATATGTACTTTAATGTGCACTGGAATGTACTAATATGTACTTTAATGTGTACTGGAATGTACTAATATGTACTTTAATGTGTACTGGAATGTACTGATGTGTACTGGATATCTATCATTGTGACTCACTTAAGTACGCCATGTGTCTATTACAATATTACAGTTACTTTTACAATACAATTGCAGCAATATTGAAATCTTTCCTCTTTACTCATAGACTTTTAAAGTACATGTTCTCCATGTCTGTAGTAATCATGTATGCAATCTTTTTTCCTACATCAAACTGCAGTCTTATCCGCCATAAGAACTCTAGCAGCCCAATAAAAATGTAGCCTCGGTAAAGTTGTTAGAATTAAAATCAAGTGCAGTGCATGTTGCCAAATGTTAAAAGTCCGCGGCTTCACGCGTCGAGCACAGACATCATGCGTAGCTACACCCATGCGAGAGTTGATTAAGAAATTCATGTCCTGTCGAGAGTCAGAAATGTACTGTCAAAACTGCACGGCCATTGGGATGGGTGGTGAAACAAGTATGTTCCACGTTTTATCAGTTTGAAAGGAGTTTGTTTTAAGGGTCTGTCTATTTTCTTCTTTACCTCGGAACTAAATGGATAAAAGGATAAAGGAAATTACGCCTGTGGTAACTTACAACCCTTTTGGCCAAGAGGTTGGCCTTTTCACTTCCAGGCACCCCGCAATGGCTGGGAATCCACTGAAAAACAATCTTCCAGCCAGAAGCAATTGCATTGTACAGATTTATCTTGCAATGTAAGTTTGAGACTCTCCAGCAGAATACAATTTTATAACCAACCGAAGAATTGAACATTAAATAATGAAATTCCGAGAATAATTAGATATTTTCTATGATACTTCTGAAACATAAATACCAGACACTTTATTCACTTTAGGATCAGACAATTTTTACAAATAATCTCTACCAATTTCATCAATGTTCTTCCACTTCTGGACAATTTTGTTATCAGAACTCTTCCAAGTTATGGTTTATCTCTTCCTGAAAATATAAAATCGCCCATAATTTTTCTAAATATCTTTAATTACAGTGGTACATCTGTATACATCTTTAATCCGTTACCTGTCCTTGCATTTATACAAACAGGTCGTAGAAAAAAACATTTCTTCATATAACATTACAATTATTTTATTGAATAAAATAAATTAACACATATGTCATAATAAATGCTATTAACAATCATTATCAACATTTGAAAAAAATAAAATATAAGTTACTTCAATGCTAGCAATTTAAATATAAATTAAATTTGATTCTTAATGCATTCAAACTTCAACTTAATCGTTTTAAAGTCAGTTATTATAGGCGGATATCTTTGAAAAAAAAAAGATGCGTTATGTCCTTAGCAGAAAAAAAGTTTTGATGCTTAAAGTGAAAAATACAAAAAGTTTATGGAAAAAATTAAGATTGTAAAAGAACCATCTAATAAAAAATTAATGATGATTTGGTTGACTTATTTTAAGGTTGAAATTTGGCATGCTTAACGGATTTCATCATCAGATGCAACAAGAAAATCGTTAATCATTTTTCAATGAAAAGAAATTCTACTGTTGTTGGCCTTTTATATATTGACGAGGTTACGTAAAGTAATACTGCTTAATTCTTCAATATACATAAACACAAAGGAAGTGAGAGAAAATACATACAGAAATGAAAATTTATCAAAATAATTTTTTTCTTTTCCTACTTGCATCTTGTTGGAGACCACCCGGTTTGACATTCACTTAAAAATAGTTCCAAAAGGTTTTATTCAAACCCGGCAAAGATCCAACCTCTCCTAACAGCTACAGACCGATCTCTCTACTCTCCTGCCTAAAGTAAACTAATTGAACGCGTAATTGTTAACATCCTAAATGAAGAATCTGATAAACTTAACATTTTAATTTCACAGCAATTCGGGTTTACCAAAAACTTGTCAACTACGCATCAATTTTATAATCTCACAGAAAAATATTTCAGAAGGGTTTTCATGGAAACTCGACACTGCAGTAGTTTTCCTGGATGTCGCTAAGGCGTTCGATCGTGTTTGGATCAATGGTTTAATATATAAAATGATAAAATATCAATATCCTACCTACTTAATCCGTACCATACACAATTATCTTACAAACAGAAATTTTGTTGTTTCTGTAGATAACACTGATTCTAAAAACTGTCATATCCTTGCCGGTGTTCCTCAGGGGCTCGATCTTGGGACCATTTTTGTTTAACATATACACCAACGACATCCCACAAGATCACAAAATTAAATTAACACTTTACGCGGACGATACTGCTATTATCACACAGGGGCGAAACATAAACATAATCAGGAAAAACTTACAAAACTACATACACACGCTTGAAAATTGGCTCATTAACTGGAAAATAAAACTTAATGTCTCGAAAACTGAAGCAGTGCTATTCACCAGGAAAAATAAACTAATTCCCCTAACGTAACTATTTATAATGCTAATATTTCCTGGTCCAAAGAAACTAAATACCTTGGCATAATACTTGACAGCAAATTAACATATAAATCGCATATTAATTATCTACGCACTAAATTCAATAATCAATTAAGAAAACTCTTCCCCGTAATTTGTAGAAATTCCTCACTAACAATTGAACTAAAAAATTAATCTACCTTTCTTATCTTAGACCTGTCATTGCATATGCGAGTCCAGTTTGGGGTTCTACAGCCAATAGCAACTTTCTCGTGCTCGAAAGACTCGAAAATAAAATTATTCGTATGATCTCTGATGCACCCTGGTATTTCAGAAATAATGATATTCGGCACTCTCTTGATATTCCTAGTTTCCGCGTATTCGTCGAGAAACTTGCAAAAAACTTTTATGACTCCGTTTCCCGATCCACTAACCCTGTGTAACCCTGTGTGGGGGGGGGAACGAAAACGTTTCAAGTACCAAGTCCTGTAACCAACATAGTCAATACGTGGCATTGTTAGATGGTTTGGAGCACATACAGTTGGCAAAGATTTGTAGCTTGTCAGTTCATTGTTGGTAGAATTAATTTGATTGATTGAATTTGGAAGATTTTTGATATCAATGAAAAGAGAAATGAATTCTTTTATTAATATAATAGCATTTTGGAATAAATTGAGATCTTCAACGGCAGGTAGTGAACTTGGTTGGTTTTGATTTACAAAAGTTGAAGGAGGTACAGCCGCAGTTGCATTTACGTTGTTTTTAAGCGTGGAAGCAAAACTGATGTTTGGGGTAACTTGTCTAGGAGGAATAACTTTTGGATAGGCAGCCTGTCTGCTGGAGTTAGTATTTATCTTTGGAAATTTGGGGCAGCCCCTCCAAGCTGCTATACGTCCTGTAACGTTGCAATTAATGCATTTAGACACCTCAAGCTTCACTTCAATTGGACACTCCTTATGGGTGTTCTTTACCACATTTAAGACACCTAGGCTTATGCACACAGTTATATTAGCATTGTGATGGAAATTATTACATTTAAAACATTGGAGGGTCATTGGTCGTAATTTAAATTTCTCAACTTTTACAGTAAAGTATACAACCGTTCTAGTTTAAAAATTTCCATGATTTTTTGTTCCCTAGCAAGGGTAATCTGCCAGATTGGTAGAGGCTGTTTGATTTTAGATCTTTTTTTAACTGGATTATCTTATCAACAGAGTAGCCTAGAGTAACTAACTCATCTTTGATTTCATTATCAAAAGTTTTAACTTAGAGGCCTTTGATAACGACCTTTAAAAGACGTTGATATTTAGGCGTTATCACAAAATATTCGATGGAGTTTTCTGCTAGATATCTAGTTATAGCCCTTTCTGATTTTCGTCGAAGGGAAATGTCAGGTCTCGGGGTAAGTACACGGAGTGCCT
Source organism: Caerostris extrusa (assembly GCA_021605095.1). Lineage (NCBI taxonomy): Eukaryota > Metazoa > Arthropoda > Arachnida > Araneae > Araneidae > Caerostris > Caerostris extrusa. Next base: position 94,714 of record BPLR01009678.1, on the reverse strand, counting down.
TGGTCACGCAGCGACCAAACCTTCAACAGGCACATTATTATAAGGTTCCAGTTTTTGTCAGTTGAAAGTGGTAAAATCATTGCTGCAAATAGCAAGTTAGCTGCATTATTAGCTTTTCTTATATAACATTATATAAGCAAGTCTGAAATTAAATATATATTTATTTGTTATTATTTTTTGGAGGAATCGAATTAATATCAATTCCGCAACATATAAAAATATGGATAACATTAAAAATGTCGTATACGAATTCTTAAGTTTTCACTAAATATATTTAGAAAGTACTTTTGCTCCAATATATTTAGATTAGAATGTAAATCTTTGTAAAAAGCATCAAGCACTGTGATTTTTTGGGATTTCACCTTGTCTGCATTTGTTTGAATTAATATTTTCTGTTTATATTTATTCTAATAAATTTTCCTGTAAATTTGTCTCAGAGCGTCAAATTATAAAATAAGTCGAAATGTTAGAAATTTGTCTTAATTTTATTTTGACCCATCTAGAATACAGAATACGAGAAGATTTGGACATACATAAAAATATCACTGTAAAAAATATGATGAAGCATTTATTATCTTTTAATATTCAGTATTGCTTTGCCTTTTTAACTGGAAAGTTGGAATTTATTAGTAGGAAAAGTGAAAACTTCCAGGGAGTTTTCCAGCTTCACTAAATTAATAATCTTTGTTATAGTAATAATATTAATTTTTCTGGGTGTGCAGTAGATCTACCTCCCCGTGGTGCACTTGGTAACACTTTTTAGTGGCTAAAAGATCTACAACTTGTCATTATGTCTTCCTCCCCTCATTTGGATACTCTTCGAGTGCTACAGTGGAATGCCGGTGGACTATCTCAATCCAAGCGCGCAGAGCTTCTGCTGACTCTGTGTGAGAAGGATATTGATGTCTTTACTATTATGGAGGCTAATTTGACAACCAACTGCCTGCGAAACCATCTTTACAGACTCAAAATTGTTCCTTTCCCCATATGCAGCTCTGGAGAGGCCAAGGACTCCACGCATCTACTTCACTATCCTGCTCTGAGCAAGACTTTTCTCGCCGAGCTATATTGGGAGGCTAGAGATATGTTAGATTAATGAACTCTGTTTCAGCATGTTTTGTTGTATTCTCTGTTCTTTTTTTTTTTTTTTTTTTTTTCGTTGTTCTTTTTTTTTTTTTTTACTGTAATTGTTCATAATCTGCCATTGGAAATAAATAAATAAATAAATATATAATTTTTTCTTTTCTTTTCAAATACTTTGCCTAAAACTGAAAGATCTAATCAGGAGAGTTTCAATATTATTTTCAATGGCAGGCTACAATAAGCAATAAAATAAAAAGAACACAAGAAACATGAAAACAAGAACGAGAAACGAAGGAAATCACTTAGTGACATGTTTAGCCAATAAGGGCCCTAGACTCCCAGTAATGACCCTACACAATAGAGGAAAGAAGTGTAGGGCAGAAAGAAAAGTGGATGAATCCATGTCCTCTCCCAGATTGCAGAGCATGCATTTTGGGCTTTCAGATATTCTCATTCGGTAAAAGTGATTGGTGAAACAATCATGGCTGTCAGGAATCTGAAAAGGGCAACTGCTTTTAACCTGGGCTGATCAGGGATGTTTAGAATAAAGTTAAACCAAGTTTTAGATGAGTTGCCTTCAAGGAGATTATCAGATAGAGTGTTCCGGAAAAAGTCTCGGATCATCCGTTTCATCGAGTGGAAAGAGATGTTTTTACAAAAAGTTTGAATGATGGTTGTACCTTTTTTTGTCAAGAGAATCCGCTTTCTGATTACATCTTCATATATATATATATACTGTAACTTTTTAAATAAAACTATTACATGTTGGTATTCAATCGTCATGAATATTACTTCGTTAATCTCACTATTAAATCTGACATTTCCAGCCAGATGGAAGTCTGTGTGGCCGGGTGATAGGGTTTACAATTAACTAGCTTTCTACTATGTGAGATTTTACAACCCTTAAAAAGATTTTTTAATCCAAGAAATCCACCTTAACTGTTTGTAGACGATGAATGTATCTAAGTGAATGAAGACTATGAATGTATACAAGAATGTATCTAAGTGAATGAAGACTATGAATGTATACAAGAATGTATCTAAGTGAATGAAGACTATGAATGTATACAAGAATGTATCTAAGACTGAATGAAGACTATGAATGTATACAAGAATGTATCTAAGACTGAATGAAGTCTATGAATGTATACAAGAATGTATCTAAGTGAATGAAGACTATGAATGTATACAAGAATGTATCTAAGTGAATGAAGACTATGAATGTATACAAGAATGTATCTAAGTGAATGAAGACTATGAATGTATACAAGAATGTATCTAAGTGAATGAAGACTATGAATGTATACAAGAATGTATCTAAGTGAATGAAGACTATGAATGTATACCAGAATGTATCTTGGTGAATGAAGACTATGAATGTATACAAGAATGTATCTAGGTGAATGAAGACTATGAATGCATACAAGAATGTATCTAGGTGAATGAAGACTATGAATGTATACAAGAATGTATCTAGGTGAATGAAGACTATGAATGTGTACAAGAATGTATCTAGGTGAATGAAGACTATGAATGTATACAAGAATGTATCTAAGTGAATGAAGACTATGAATGTATACAAGAATGTATCTAAGTGAATAAAGACTATGAATGCATACAAGAATGTATCTAGGTGAATGAAGACTATGAATGTATACAAGAATGTATCTAGGTGAATGAAGACTATGAATGTATACAAGAATGTATCTAGGTGAATGAAGACTATGAATGTATACAAGAATATATCTAAGTGTATGAAGACTATGAATGTATACAAGAATGTATCTAAGACTAAGTGAATGAAGTCTATGAATGTATCCAAGAATGTATTTAAGACTAAGTGAATGAAGACTATGAATGCATCTAAGTGAATGTAGGCGATAAGTGTATAAGTGAAAGAAGACTTTGAATGTATCTAAGACTAATGAAAGAAGACTTTGAATGTATCTAAGACTAAGTGAAAGAAGACTTTGAATGTATCTAAGACTAAGTAAAAGAAGACTATGAATGTATTTAAGTCGAAAAAGACTGAATGTATATGTGTATCTAAGACTAAGGGAATGAAGACTATGAATGTATATAAGAATGTATCTAAGTGAATGAAGACTATGAATGTATATAAGAATGTATCTAAGTGAATGAAGACTATGAATGTATCTAAGACTAAGGGAATGAAGGCTATGAATGTATCTAAGACTAAGTGAATGAAGACTATAAATGTATCTAAGACAGTATCAGTCGTCTTTGAATGTATTTAAGTTTTACTTTGTTCTAAGGAATGGGACCGGTTAAAATTTTATACCTTCACTGAAGACTAAAAGTTGATTAATTTTTATATCTTCCTGTTTAGGTTTGGACGTCTCCTTTTACTCCTGCCCTCCCTGAGGCAGATACCACCAGCCATCATCGAGACGATATTCTTCAGCAAGACAATTGGCTCCACTCCCATAGTCAAGCTGCTCGGGGATTTATTCAAGTGCTAATTATGCTGGAAAAAACATTCAAATGAAAATATTGCAGCTGTTGAAATTGGACTAGTTATATTAAAGAAATAAATGTTATCTGTCTTTAAAACCTGTGAAATTTAGTGATTCGTTGAAATAGTTATCAATCAAGTAGATAATAAAGTTTATCCTTTCTTTGTTTATTTTTATTGTTATTAGTTTTAAGGTGGCCGACTAGGCTAAAAGTGCGATATTTGTGAAAAAGAAATCAATGCAAATTTTTGAGAACGAACGTGCCTACGAATATTGTTTTGCTTAAAAATCATATTATGGGCTTTCGAAAACAGTTTTCAGTATTTATAAGTCACCATACAGCTGCTTAATTATGAATTATTAGGATACTGAATTCATGTATTCAAAACCTGAATTTCTGAATTGAAAAACCTTAAATTGAATTTCTGAATTGAAAAACCTTAAATTGAATTTCTTAACTGAAAAAAAAAAAAAACCTTAAATTGAATTTCTGAATTGAAAAATCTGAAATTGAATTTCCGAATAGAAAAACCTGAAATTGAATTTCTGAATAGTAAAATTTTAAATTGAAAAACCCTTAAACTGAATTTCAGAATTGAAATACCTTAAACTGAATTTCAGAATAGAAAAACCTTAAATTGAATTTCTGAATTGATAAACCTTAAATTGAATTTATGAGTTGATTTTGTTTGTCACTGTACTGTCATCTTGTACACACCAGGGCAAAACAGATTAGGACCTACAGTTTAAAGTGGATTCCGAACCAGTCACAAAAATCCGTACCTTTAGAATTCAAAACTGAAGCCTGTGGTACCAAAGGCCATAGAGCTAGACAATTAACCATCACGCCGCTTTCTGCATTGAAAATCCAAAAACTGAATTCCTGAATTGATAAACTTCAAATGGAATTTCTGAATTGAAAAACCTTAAATTTTATTTCTTGTTACACTGTCATACAATAACAGTCATGACTGTTATAATAATTTTCAGAATCAAATGGAACTTTTTTTTTAATCATATTATGTATGTATTGAACTATATTTTAGAGATGAGGTATTGGTAATTTGGATAAAAGCATTTTTTTCTTGTATTTTTGTTGTAAATGACTGTTAGCTGTCTCTTTTATGTCACTGTATATTTTGGAAAAAAAAAATTATTTTAATTTCATGCATGCATAACCAATGTGATATGTTTTACAAACACTTTTAGTTATAAGTGTTCACGTAAAATCAAAAATGCAATTTTTTTTTTTTTTTTTGTCAATTTTTGCAAAATATTTTTTTAACAAAAAATGTTCCGTTCTATATTTTAATTTTCAAATTCGTCAGTTTTTTGCAACCAAATTTAACGATAACATCGAGAAAAATTCCATAAAAAATATTTAAAATTTCGGCCCTAAAAGTGGGCGGTTACTTTAATAAGTAATTAACAGTGACCAATTTAGGTTCGATGACGCCCTAGGCCCAAGTTAATTTGACGCCCTTATATATAATAATAATAATACGAATAGTAATAATGGATTCGAATTAAATTTAGGTGTTGAATTTAGGCACGAATTAAATATATATATATATATATATATATATATATATATATATATATATATATATATATATATATATATATATATATATATATATATATGGTATAAGAAATAAACATACAATTTAGAATAAATTGCTTTTGATTAAGAAATAAATCATATCTATCTAATCAATCATATAATATATATGTTTCTTGCTTTCATCCGTGCGAGAGTTTATTAATGACATCCTCATACTTAACTTCTTGAACTAATTGTGTTTTATTGCTTCGTAAAATTTTTCACTCTTTTCAGGGTGGAAAACGATCTTTCTCCAGAACAATTTGTTCCACCATAATTTTTTTCACAGTTTACCTAATAAAAATTTTAATTTTGAATTCTATTTCAAATAATTGCCAACTGTATGTGCTCCAAACCATCTAACAATGCCACGTAGTGACTGTATTGTTTACAGGATTTGGTAGTCGAAACGTTTTCGTTTCCCCTCCCCCAGGCTCTGCCCTTCTATCGCTCACTTGCAACTGACCTTGTACGATTCGCAGATTTCCTCCGTCATTACCAGTTCATCCTCTCTTAACAAACTGCTCTGAAACGTTTTTGTTATTTTTAACGTGTACTCCTTTTTGAAATAGATTAACCTATTGAAAATATTTTTATTTTTAAGTTCTCTTCAAACTACGTTCAGTTTGTAATTCTTCAAAATCCTCTTTTTACTTTATTATTTTAATTATTAACTTATAATTAATAATTATTAAATACTTTATTGAAAAGAAAAAAAATTCACTTCTCCATATATTTTTATCTCTATATTTATTTTTAATGCAATGGGCTTAAAGCTAAAGTAACTTCCCTTTCATATGCAAAGAAGGAGTTAACGGTTACCTAGCAACCAAGGAGCTCCGTCAACCTACAAATTGTCGTCGTCTATTACAAAATTATGTTATTAAATGTTATTAAAAACTGCTATCAATTTCTTTTATTAATCAGATAAATTGTCTCATTGAATGCCTATTTCTTTATATTTTTGTGATTTTCCAAGTTCTAATACGACCTTTCTAAATTGATCATGGTAATCTTTGAAAACGCCTCATATTACGTAAAACTATAAAATTTTTATGCGAGATTAAAAAAATAATAATAAAGTTTTTGAATATCCAGACAAAGGTATAATTAAATATGGTGAATTAATAATGATGAGCAAACAAACGCTACATTTAGATTTTTTAAGAAACATTTATGAAAAATCTAACATAATAAAAGAGTAGTTAAACAGAAGATAGAGCAGATAAGGTAGATAAATGCTATACTTAACGAAAATTTTTTTAGTACGTAATATATTAAACTTATAACGTAATATATTAAACTTTACCATTTACACGATTAATTATTTAAAAAAATAATTCTACTCTTTAAATATTGACATCTTGGGGTGGTCAAAGCAAGAAAAGAAGCATTAAAATTCGATCTTACAGTTGATGAAAAACAAAATCGATTTCAAATATTTGCCGCCTCGAAAATTGTGGTGCCCTAAAAATTTGCCGCCTTAGGCCCGGGCCTCAAGGGTCTAAACCTAAATCTTTCACTGGTAATTAACTACAGCTAGACTTTAATAAAAATGAAATAAAGTCAAAAATGCCTCAATAAAATATAAAAATAATATTAAATATGCCTTATTTTTACACCAGTAATTTTAGAAAAATTTGTTTTCGTTTTATAATTTTCAATTATGTATATACAAATGCAGTAAATTGTGCAATTTACATTAGACGCACAAAATAAATTTTAATGGAATTGCTCCTTTGGTTTACAACAAGAATACGACGAAAATTTTCACATAACACTTGAAATGTTTTTATTTCTAGTTTTACTCTAAAAATAAATTAAATACCAGTAGAAATTATTATAATATTATTAAATTAAAAAATGTTAACTTTTTTTCATACTTAAATGAGGACTTATAATTATATTTGTAGAATTTTTCTTTTAAATTGGTTCAAATTATTCGATTCGAACTTTCACCTTTATATTATTTCACATTATCAAGAGTTACATTATTAATGTTGCACAAGTTAATAGTAAAGCAATATTAATATTAAATACTTCCAAAATAAAGAAAAAGATATTCCTATTACTGCTACTATTTTAAACCAAATATATATGCATACATATATCCATTTAAAGATTTTTATGACACAAACTATTATATATGAACATAATTTATCACTTATTTTTTCAATATAACGATATATAAAATTTAAATAATAAAGGATTTAGGGTACTACTTTTTATTACAGTATGCTTTCATTTTGTAATTTTAATTCCTTTCCTTCTGGAATTTTTTTTTTTCTCTTAATATTTTTAACTAGTTCATTTATTTGTAATTTTTATTCAATTAATTATCTACTTTTTCTATAATTTAGAAATTTTTTCACACTGACAATGGGCTGAGACCAATCGACAAGAACCCTATTTTTCAGGATGAAGGTTTATGGTCGTTGCGTTACCAATGCACTCCAACAATCTACAACGAATCAATTTAGAGAACTACTTTTATTTTACATGCAATAAGAAAATTAAGTTCTTATAAATATCAAAAAGAAGGAAATTCTAGTAATCTATAGTTTTGATTCTTCTTATCAATTTTGCACATGTTAATACTAAAGAGAATTAATGTTTCACAAATTAATATTGAAGATAATTAATGCAGCACAAGTTAATAGTAAAGAAAATTAATATAAAACAGGCACAAGTTAATAGTAAAGATAATTAATGTAAATTAATATTGAAGATAATTAATGCAGCACAAGTTAATAGTAAAGAAAATTAATATAAAAACAGGCTTAAAAGATAATTAATGTAGAGCAATTAATAGTAAAGAGAATTAATGTAAAACATGCTAATAGTAAAGAGAATTAATATTGCACAAGTTAATAGTAAAGAGAATTAATGTTTCACAAATTAATATTGAAGATAATTAATGCAGCAAATTAATATTAAACAGGCTTATAGTAAAGAAGATAATTAAAACATGCTAATAGTAAAGAGAATTAATATTGCACATAGTAAAGAGAATTAATGTTTCACAAATTAATAGTAAAGAAAATTAATATAAAACAGGCTTATAGTAAAGATAATTAATGTAGAGCAAGTTAATAGTAAAGAGAATTAATGTAAAACATGCTAATAGTAAAGAGAATTAATATTGCACAAGTTAATAGTAAAGAGAATTAATGAAGATAATTAATGCAGCACAAGTTAATAGTAAAGAAAATTAATATAAAACAGGCATAGTAAAGATAATTAATGTAGAGCAAGTTAATAGTAAAGAGAATTAATGTTGCATAAAAGAGAATTAATATTGCACAAGTTAATAGTAAAGAGAATTAATGTTGCAGAGAATTAATGTTGCATAAGTTAATACTACAGAAAATTAATGTTGCACAAGTTAACTGTAAAGAGAACTAATGTTGCACAAGTTAATATTGAAGAGAATTAATGTAGCACATGTTAATAGTAAAGAGGATTAATGTAAAACATGCTAATAGTAAAGAGAATTGATGTTAAATACTTTCAAAACACAGAAACAAGTCTCAATTCAAAGGAAAAAACGTGAGTGAACCCAGCAGAACTTCTTAGTAACACATATGATGCCACCTTTCGAGGAGTTCGTTTAAAACTATGGTGCTACAGTGTGACTGCAGTGAATTGGGTCTCCCACTCAGATCTCCCCACTCTGGGAAACGCTGCTTCTGCTACATCTCAATCTAATGTAGTCAAAATGTAGTTCTAATGTTTTCAAGGTACACATTCGTAATTTTCGAATTCTTTTATTAGCTATATTATTATAAAATATTACATTACATAATAATGTAGTGTATAATCATAAAAAAAAAAAAAACATCATAGATTTTTAAGATTACAGAAAATACAACATGAAATACAGTTATAAAATTTAATTTTATTACAGAAAGTATTAAAATATTTAAAATGAATTCCAGATTGAACAAAGTGATATTGATTTATTTTTAACTGGATATCATTAGATAAAAATGTTTGTAAATTTTCTTTTACACATACTTCTTTAAATCAATTATGGCAGCATAAAATAAGACTATTTACAGATGACATTTTCTAATCATAATAATCTAAAACAAATATAACACAAAAATATTGAAAATTATTTGGTATAAAATTGAATAATTCAGAATTACAATATTTTAATAGAATGCTTTCTATTTCTCTAAAAATTCGAACAAGATAAAAATTAGTTACAAAATTTGAAGAAGAAAAACGTCTTTTGCTTTATCATATTTATACAGCTTTTTATTCTTCTTGTCGATTTTGCACATATTAATAATAAAGAGAATTAATGTTGTACAAGTTACAATATTAATGTTAAATATTTCAAAAATAAAGAAAAAAGTATTCTTATCACACATTCTACAATTTTCACATATATATGAATTTAAAGATTTTTATGACACAAAAATATTATACGTGAACATAATTTATTACTTATTTTTTCAATAAACCTTCATATATCATGCCAATATTAAAGGTTTTAGATTAATAAATCAATTTTACATGCAATAATTAAAATTAAGTACTTATAAATGTCTAATAGAATGAAAGCTATTTAGTTAATACACAGTTTAATAACAAATTGTGACTTGATCAAACACCGATTGAAGTTTTCCATGTATAACTTCTCAGGAAGATGGTTGTTAGATTTTTGTAAATTTCAATGATTGTCAAATAATGTGAAATTTTAATTTTTGGTAATGGATTATGGTTACATTTATAATAATTTCCACCTTGTAAACACACTATTGATTGTGAAATATATATATATATATATGATTACAATACTGATACCTTAATTTCCATAACACTTGGTTAAATACACATGATATCAATTACAAGAATTTTTCAAATGAGATTAGAATTTACGATTTGGCATTTTAAATTTTTTAAAGAAGTTTGAAATGAATTCCATACCAATACAATGGTGCTTTAAAAGTAGTTAGTATTACATACATAATAGGTATCATCCAATTTATTGCAAAAATTCTAATCTGATCAAATTAGATAAAAAAAATGTACAAGAAAAATTTTTGAAAAATACGAAATAAAAACTATTCATTAATAACTGACAAAAACATAACAACTTTTGTAAAAAAAAATTAAATAAGACATGGAAATTTAAAAGATACATTAACACATATTGAATAACATACAAAATATTTGTTCAAATTAATAACAGATAATTTTCATCTTGTAAATGCATACATATATATTTGCAAGGTGCACATTGATATTGATACATGTGTTTAATTTCGACAACACTTGGTCGAAAATATATGCTTCCAATTACAAAAATGTTTCAAATGAGGTTATAATATATGATTTGGCATTTTAAATTTGTTAAAGCACTTTGGTATGGATTATAACCAATACAAAGGTGCCTTAAAAGTAATTAGTATTGCTTTTAATGCACCGTATACAATACACATTGTACACACAGTAAGTTATTAGTATACAGTAAGCATCATTCAACTAATTCAACAGAAATTCTAAATCTGACCAAATTAGATTGAAAAAATTTAGAAGAAATTTTTTTTTTTTTTTTTTTTTTCGCCAATTAAAAAAGAATGCTATTCATTAATATTGTCAAATCTATTCATTAATAATGAACAAAAAACATAACAAATTTGATAAAAAAAAATTAAATAAGACATAAAAATGTGAAGGACAAATTAACACAGTTTAAATGGCATGCAAAATGTTTGTTCAAATTAATAACAGATAGATCTCTAACAAGTAATTCTACGATTTTTTTTCATGAAGTAGAAACATACTCCAAATAAATATAAAGTTAGCCAGCCATACTAAATGTGAGAGTTTATCACAAGAAAAATGTTCTAAACCATTCTGCAAACAGTGTTCATGAAAATTGGAATTTTACTCAATGCTGATACTTTAATGACAGTTTTAAAAAAAATGTTTTAAACTATTCTGCAAACAGTTTTGATAAAAATTGGAATTTTACTCAATGCTGATACTCCAATGACACTTTTAAGAAAAATTGTCCTAAGACATTCAGCAAATAGTTGGCTCTGCAAAAAATTGGCATAAAAATGATTGGTTAATCTGACTCAGCGAAGATACTTCAAAGACATTTTCATGGTTTTTAGCGTCTTCCATGAAAGCTGCCCAATGGGGATAGTTTGCCAAAGACGAAATATGTCCACAGACAATCAAGCACTGCCTGGCTCTGGTCATCGCCACGTTCATTCTCCTTCTGCACGCAAAAAGCTTTGGTCTTCACTGGATGGGTTGATGCAAGCGATGATGATTATGTCCTTCTCCTTCCCCTGGTAGTTTTCCACGGTATTCACTTTCACATTCCTCAACGCGCTGTTTCCAGATAGCGTACTGCTGTACAGTGATTTTGCCTTTTGATTGGTCACAATAACGCCAATCGAGGCATTTGGAACAACTTGCAGTAATTGCGAACAAATGCAAGTCAAGACAGAAGTTTCATCGCCATCCATGTCTCGTCCATCCATGCCAGAAATGTTAGTTAAGATGTCATATACAATGACTGGTTTTAAAGGACAATACATGAATCTTTTCTCAGTATCCGGGGCAGTTTCAAGTTGCTGACCGTAGAAGTATTTGGACGGAAAATGTGAAATTTGCGATCTCATTCTGTGTTGTTCCGTCAAGGCAAATTCTGGTATGCTACAATTTTGTTTTCTAATAAATTTATAAAGTCTTTCTAGCATGGATCTCTTGAAGCCCCAATTAATAGCATATGTTGAAGACACAGATGGGGGTAATTGTTGTATGTCCCCTACTAAAATAAGCCTCTTCACTTCTGTATTCAGGCATTGCAGAATTTCTGGTTCTGTGCATCTGGAAGCGTCATCTACAATGCAGTAAATGCGTTGTCCTTCTTGACCAGTCTTAAAGAACTCGTTCATCAAAGGATTCATGGAATCATTTAAGGTTGTAAGGATTACATTCGATTCTCTTAAGACAGTATTCTCATACATTATTTGATAGAATGAATCCCAGTTACTTAGCAGATTTTTCTCTTTAAGAGATTTCTGCTGATCCATTAATGTTTTTAATGATTCATTATCTGTCTTCGCATATGAAGAATGTTTTAGATTTTCTTTACATAAAATGTCATTTATTTTGCTTTGTAAGGCTTTCAATTTTTTATCTTGTTTCAATAGTTTTTTTATTGTGCTCTTCAAACAACTTCTTTACTTTGTGACTCAGACTATACCTACAAAGTATAGGATGGAGTTTCTCAAGCTGACCGAATCTGACTAACTCAATGGTATTTCACCTTCCAAAAGCATTGGCTGTTCAATTCTATGAGCTTTATCCCCAATTCATCAACGGATGTAAGGGATGGCGAGCACAGCAATACTTTGTTTTTAGAGATATTATCAAAAATCAGATTTTTAATTAGATCGATAATGACGCCAGTTTTGCCAGTCCCGGAAGGAGCATTGATTAAAACGATCTTACTTTTTGTGGTTCTTCACGATTCAGTTCCCTCGCTAATTTTCTGAACAAGTTCAGCACAAGATGGTTTCTGAGCAGATCTGCAAGAAATGAACATCTTTTTCAGAAGGCTGTAAGATCTCCTTCAGCAAGGGAGAGCCCCTTAATGCGAGAAGTGCATCAACTAATTGAAGTTTCTTTTTTATATTTAAAATTCTAAAGGCAACACTAACTGAAAGCCAGTTTTAAGATTTCTATTAGTTTTCTTTATATATACGTTAAACGACCATAACTTTGCATTTTGCAGCCACTGTTGTGGCACATTGTGCCACATTTTTAACGAGTCGTCTTCAAATTCGCTTCTTCTACTTTGTGTTGATATATATAACAAATATGTACCGGTTCATTCTCTGTTCTTCAGCTTTGATATCCAAAAGAATAACTTCTCCTTCACGAGGACAAAAAGATAATTCTTCATTAACGACCGATTCACAATGGAGCTCTATGAAGTCATTTTGAAATTTAATGCTTGAAATGATGTAAAAAAATTTATGCCAGTCTAGGTTGCCAGACCACAGAGGTTTAGATTCTCTGAAAAGTGATTCCCAAATTTCCAGAATAATCATGATAAAAGGATTTAACATAAAATTCATGAGAAGAAAACGATAAAGGTAAAGGTGCCCCGCCTTTACATATCCTAGGGGGAGTTATGTTTCTGGACTGTTCTTCCAGCCACCATTAGGACTCCACTGAATAATGTCTTCTATAACGGAACTGGAATTAAGTTCAGAAATTGAAATTAAATAGGTCGAATCCTTTGCTCCAATGAGATCTGCTCCAGTCGTTTTTGAATTTTCTTTGGTGGTACTCCAGACAATTGCTGAAACTTCATGATGTGTGGATGGCTGTTGAACCAAACTTCAGCAGGAGATACAAAAGACTGGTTTTCCGGCCTTCTGGGAACTGGTGACTTGATCTGGTCTTTTGTGAAGCTCTCTATATTTTCATGAGCATCACTCGAAACGGAAGGCTTTACAGTGTTTTGCTTTACAGATGGGTTTTTCAAAAGGAGATTCAGCTGTCAATTGTGGGGGGCTTGGAAAGTTTTTTATGTGCGGAAATGGATTTTTACATCGTCTGGGTTTCTGGCATTTTCATCTGGGACTTTGTTTCCCTTATGTAATCTATGTGTGGGGAGGCTTTTATCCCCTTTGTGTTCTTTATTTTGCTTATCGATTAAAAACCCCCAGGATATCCATCGTCACTTGGCCTTCTTGGTGATGTGATCTTGTCTTTTGTGATGTTCTCCATAATTTCATGAGCATAACTCGAAACGGAAGGTTTTGCAGTGTTTTTTTTTACAGATGGTTTTTTCAAAAGGAGATTCAGCTGACAATTGTGGGGGACTTGAAAGTTTTTATGTGCGGAAATGGATTTTACATCGTCTGGGTTTCTGGCATTTTCATCTGGGACTTTGCTTCCTTATGTAATCTATGTGTGAGGCTTTTATCGCCTTTTTGTTCTTTATTTTGCATATCGATTAAAAACCCCATAGGATATCCATCGTCACTTGGCCTTCTTGGAACTGGTGACTTGATCTTGTTTTTTGTGAAGCTCTATATTTTTCATGAGCATCACACGAAACGGAAGGCTTTGCAGTGTTCTGCTTTACAGATGGGTTTTCAAAAGGAGATTCAGCTGACAATTGTGGGGGGACTTGGAAAGTTTTTATGTGCGGAAATGGATTTTACATCGTCTGGGTTTCTGGCATTTTCATCTGGGACTTTCGCTTCCCCTTAAGTATCTATGTGTGGGGGCTTTTATCCCCTTTGTGTTCTTTATTTTGCATATCGATTAAAAAACTCCATAGGATATCCATCGTCACTTGGCCTTCTTGGTGACTTGATCTTGTTTTTTTGTGAAGCTCTCTATATTTTCATGAGCATCACACGAAACGGAAGGCATTGCAGTGTTTTTGCTTTTACAGATGGGTTTTCAAAAGGAGATTCAGCTGACAATTGTGGGGGACTTGGAAAGTTTTTATGTGCGGAAATGGATTTTACATCGTCTGGGTTTCTTGCATTTTCATCTGGGACTTTTGCTTCCCCTTAAGTAATCTATGTGTGGGGGCTTTTATCCCCTTTGTGTTCTTTATTTTGCATATCGATTAAAAACTCCATAGGATATCCATCGTCACTTGGCCTTCGGTGATGTGATCTTGACTTTGTGATGTTCTCCATAATTTCATGAGCATCACTGAAACGGAAAGGTTTTGCAGTGCTTTGCTTTACAGATGGGTTTTCAAAATGAGATTCAGCTGACACCTTTTCAGGGCTTGTAAAGTTTGTGGGTTTCATTAAACCTCGAGGAGCATCTCCCGTTTTTATCTTTTTCGAGTACGAGAATTTTTCACCAGGTTTCTGGAAGTTGGGTGTTCCATTTGAACTCTTTGAACCCGAGCACTTTTCACTGAACCACTCTACTCTTCCACGCAGTTTCTTAGGGCGAGGTTCCGTAGACTTCGAATCGGTTAATGAAGTTCTGTCAACAGTTTTCTTTTGTTAGGTTCAATCATTTCGAGGATTCACATAGTTCGTTACTTTCAGATTCGTTTCTAAGTGAGTGATTTCTTATATGAGTGCCATTTTTCTTTGATGAAAGCATTTTTTCATTGCTATTGTCATCTGGAGCCGATTGAACCTCTTCACACTTTTGTTCTGCAATTAACTTTGAAGGACATAAAAGTATGTCTTGAAAACACACTTGCACTGGAATTACTTTCTGAGTCCTCAAAATGCTTCATCGTTTCAGAACCAAATTCTTCAGTTTGTGTCATTGATATTTCAGTTGCCTTAACAGATTTTTTTAGATGTTGCGACTCACTAATGGTCGTTTTGGTTTTATCAACTTTGGTTATAGCTTTCTTCAAAATTGAATTTGCAAATCTTAATTTATTATTTTTCCTTTTATTCTTTTTAATAGTTGGATTTTTTTCTTTCGTCTTCTTTATTTCTGAATCGGAACTAAGAATTCTATTGTTTCCAAGATAGAGTTGCATTTCGATGCTTTTGCGTTCAATTATCTTCACTCCTTTTTGGAACTCTGTTCCTTTTGCAAGATGTTTTCGATAAATTAGGCAACTTTTTGTTTCTGGTTTTAGTCTGGATAATTTTTGAAGATTTATTCCCATAAATGCTTTTGTTCTTTCTCATCGATTCGAAAAGTTTATGAAAATTCAGATGTTTAACACCTCGAGGCCATTGAAATGATTGAGAATCGCACTTTATAAGACGCACATGACAGTTTTTAATACCATGGTTTAGAAATTTAGAATCATTTCTTTTATTTCCTTCAAAACACTTATCCGTTCCTACAAGAGAATTATTAAAGAATAATCTACTTCCTTCAACATCATTTTTATTTGATGAATGTCTAGTGTTGAAAGTATTCAATGATTGAACTATAACTTTATGTAATGGTTCTGTACAGCCAACTGGAATATCAATATTCGATGGTATCTCGCTTGAAGCTGCCAATTTTAGGGAACCATGTGTATTTTCGTTGATTTTAACAGACTCTTTGAAATCACTAATTTTGTGTGATTTTGATGTCATCGATTCGGTTCTTCCACAAGTATTCATTTTTAAATATCTGGCAGCACAGTTGAAGGACTGCAGCAACGAAGACTTTGCAATCTTCTGAAAATCGAATGTTATCATCCGAGTTCATAGTTCCTGTCCCGCTAACAGTTGAATTCAGTTCTTGTTCTGTTATTGGTTTATTAGTAGATTCGCCGTCTTGAAGATGATCTTGTTGGATTGTGGATGAAACAGGATTTTCAGATTTATTCTCAATAAAGCTTTTCGATTTCACTCTGGTTTTAGATGCAAATACGCACACAAATCCGCCATCTTCGGAAAGGTATGGAGTGCCAAAACCGATGATGTCTCCAATTTCTAGTGGTCCCCACTCTGAATGGACTTCTTCCAAGTTGACGTAAAGCTTGTTGTGGCTTTTCAAATCTCTAACGTACCAGGAACCATGTTTCTTGAAAAAACTCGCGTGGTACTTGGAAACTTTTCTGAAGCGTCTTAAAGAGAAGATTCTACACTGTCCCACCACAACTTCATCTGAATTCAGGAAAATCTTTATTTTCTCGTACGTCTCTGGATTTAATTCCTCTAGAAAGTATACCATGGCGAAGCTGCAGCAAAATTCAACAATGCAACAGAAAATCTGATCTGTGTCCTAAAGTTGTAAAAAAGAAAAAAATGCAAAATATTAAAAATGTATAGAAACAATTTTAATTACAAGCTTTCAAAAACTTCTGAAGCTAAAGGAATTAAAAATCATTTAATGAAACTGTATTAATACAATCAAATTATTTTTTAAACATTCATTATAATTATAATTGTAAGTATTAGCAATCAATTTTACAGGCAACAAAATCCATTAAAAATTTTTTTTATATATTATTTTTTTTGTGCTAAAGTTGTCCAAGGTTGACAGTTTCATAATTTATATTGTAAGTGATGCAAATAGCTTTATTGTTATTCTACAAATATTGTTAATTAAATTATGAAAAACTTAAGAAATATTATGTGAAACAATTTGCTATGTTACATAAAAATTCAAAGGAACTTAAAAGTTTCCATCTATTCCCGATTTAAAAAGAATGGGCAAGAGATATTATAATTTAAAAAAAAAAAAGTGCTGCTCTTTCATTTGGTAGTATAGCAAGTATTACTAAATTATTCAAGCTTTAAATTGGCACCTAGTTTCCAATCAGTATATTTCATTCAATTTTATATCTATAGTGATACTGCTTAATTTAAAATATTCAACTGTTAAGAAGTAGTCCAAAAAATTCTGTGTAAAGCCTGAATTTTTATCTTTTTTTAAGTTCAAATACACTTTTAAAAAAGTTCCAAAGAATAATAGTCAGCAAAAGAAGTTTTGAAATAAACTTTTGGCGAGATCAATGTCAACCGAAATTCATTTCAATCCCAGAACTACTGGTATGTGGACGTTGCATATGCTCCTTGTATCTTTACTGTGGACCTCACATAAGAGAAACTCGAAAAGTTATAAACGTATATTATAATAATAAGTGTTTTTGAGAAGATTGTTCAGTTAGACTTTTTTTTTTTTTCCTATTATAGTAAATGAATTCAAGATGACCATGTAAATTAAATAAAAACACATCAGAATGCATCTGGAATATGAATGCCAAAGTTATATTGATATCACAAAGAGACCATTTAAATTGAATATCAGATCATTGCGTTATGTATGAAAAAGAACAAGCCGATTTTGTTACTTGAAAAACTTGCTATTAAAACAGCCAACATGTTACGAAATGTTTTATCAGCCAAGCTATATCTCAATCAAGCCTACATAAATAAAGCCATGGTGGACGAGTGGCTAGCTCTCTTGCGCCGGTAACACAGGTTTCGGGATCGAATCCCGGCGGTGCTACGTATATTTGTAGTAATTGTTATAATAGTTGTTTGTAATCCCCGTCTAATACGATCACAGAGCGTTGTGGGGTAGTCTGACTCGCGTCCATAGCCTATCTTTAAGCTACACATGTCCCATGGGTGCTATCAAATGAGTAACAGCGGTGCACTCCTTCCTTATGGCATAAAGATTAATTGTCTCTGTATTACCAGCTACACTGGAATAACAACATTGATTAAATGTTTGGTTCGTCGGAATCAGCTCCACACAAATTTTGATCTCGAACCCATTATTACAGTTTCTAATTGCTTTTTACAAACAATGCCTTCAGATTTGTAACGAAGCTATTCAAAACGACCCTGTCTGTCATCCCGGGGTTCCAATAGACAACCGAATAGCTGAAATTACTAATTTGAAGACCTGTTTTGATTCCTAAATTTTAACACTTTGAAGATGGATGATGGAAATTCACGTCATTTATAAAGATACCAACCATTACGGAATATAATAGTCACTTTTGTAAACAATATTTTTAAAAATATATTTTTTTAAATTTTTATTAAATATTTACAGAAATATGCGGGAATTCAGGCTGTGTTCTTTTCACTGCATACCGTTTACAACTTATTATTTTCTTTTGCTACTAAGCAGACTTTAGTGTACACAATTTTCTTTTTCTATAAGAAATAAGTTATAAAAAATAAAAATGAAAAAATATATAAAATAAATAAAAAGAACTTAGGTTCTGAGATAGGCATTTTTTTTTTTTTTTTTTTTTTTTTTTGTAGGGATTTTTCTATAATCATATTGCTTTTCAGATCATCACCTTGACTCCCACCGTTCAACATAACCCTTTCACTGATTTGTTTACATGTATTGCTTATTTTTTTCAATAGTCCTATGCCATCGACAACTGGTCCCTAATTGTACCGAATTTTAACTTAACTTTAAATTCTTTTTATTTTGTATTTTACTTCTATTTATTTTTAGTATCTTTTAAATTTTTGAGTTCCACATTAATTGAATTTTAAGAAACTTTATCTTTTATTTTTTGTTACTAACCTTAAAGCAGCCAATTAGAACTCTAAGCATATTTATGGATTAAGATGAGGTATTTCCCCCTGTAGGTACTCCGTAATTGGTACGCCAAATGCCAACAATTTCTCGTGGCGCCGTGGCTTAGTTGGTTAAAGCGCCTGCCTAGTAAGCAGGAGATCACGAGTTCGAATCTCGTCGGTGCCTGATGTGTTCCTTTTCTTTACTGAATCAAAGTAATGATAGCAAGTTAATTATTATTTTTCCCTAATTGTACTGCATTTAAATTCTTTTAATTTTTATTTTGTATTTTACTGTTATTTATTTTTAGTATTTATTTAATTCATTAGAATACCATTTATTTAAATTTTTTAAACTTTCACTTTTATCCATACTAACAATTAAGCATCTAATTAAAATCGTAAATTTATATACGAATTAAGATCAGAAGGTTAAGGGTTCTATCCCCCAGGGGTACTTCATAATCGGTACGCCAGTTGCCATTATGCACGTAAATGGAAAAATTCTTTGTTTGATGGCGCCATCTCGTAGACCATTTCTTAGTTATTTATATTTATCATATATCAGATTAATTTTTTTAATAAAACGCTTTATTTAGCCTTATCTATCCCTTTTTCCTAACAGTAAAACATCAATAATCTAATTGAAGGAAAGTAAATAAATTCCAGTAATTTTTGATTGTCATAAACTTTATAATTGTTACAGAGATTTTATTAATTCCTTTAATTTTCCTTCTTGCCATGAAATTGATTACACACATAAAAATAAAAATTAATTCCTTAATATGATGCACGTGTCTGATAAGTAAACTAATCAATGTTCAAATATGATAAATAAACTAATCATATATTCAAATAAAACTAATCCTATATTCAAATAAAACAACTTATTTTATTTATATTATTTTTAAACAAACAACCCGAGTATTTATGAAAACATAACAAAAACAAAGAATGAACCTAATTATTAATTAAAGAAATGTATTAACTATTTTGAAAATTTTTACACATTAGAATTTATTAACATATAATTATTTTTCACTTTCTTATATAAAAAAACTTATTTTATTTATGTTATATTGTTGTATTATTATTTTATTCTTATTTTTTTTTTTAAATTTAACTCTTTTTTAATTTTTATTAATTTTATTTATTTTTTTTTTATTGTTATGTAACATTATTTTTGGTTATTATTAAAATAATGTTAAACACAATGATTTAAAAAATTTGAAAACCTACTTTTATTTTTTCATTCAATTTTTTTATATGATGATATTGATAACATATTATATAAATTTAAAATCTGAGATTTTGGTAATAACATTAATTTCTAAGAAATTATAAGCAAAAATTGAGAAAAAAAATTACTATTTAATCAGTCATTTGAATTTTTAAAAATGAATGTATGACAAATCTGATTATTAAATTACATATATCATTATTTAATAAAATTCTCAAAACATTCCATAAATATTTCACAAGACATTTCACATTTTGAATGGGATGAAATTCAAAAAAAAAATGTTCAGCACTCTTTTTTCTCTTAGCATTCAAGATTTTCAATGGCAAAAAAAAAAAAAAAAAATACTTTACTCATGTGTAAAAAAATTAGTGCAAAACAAATAACAACAAACTGAAAAATATCTGCAGACACATTGAAAAAGTAAATTAGTTTCAATTTCTGTCTTACACAGTTTACAAAACATATTTAAAAATATTAAAAAACAAATTCTCCTTTTGATTTCAATATGAATATTTGCGTAGTTGTTACACTTTACAGAGGCAAATAAATTTTTGAGCTCTTAAAATTGACAATAAATTCGTCTTGCTCATTATGGTTATAAGGGAATTTTTAGCAGGGTTACAATCTTACTACCAGTTAATTAATTACATTCAATGTTTTAATCTTAACAACGTTTTTAGCTCATGTCATGAGTATGGACTTTCTCCTTTTATGAGATATATTTTTACTAAATTGAACCATATTATAATTATTAGATGTAAAACAAACTTAATTACCTATAATTTATATTTGAAAAAAAAAAAAAAACTGATAAATCTTAAGTACATAAAACAAAACTGGAGCTTAACAAAACGAGAAAAATAAACGGAACTAAATTGCATTAGTTGATACATTTGCTGTCAAAACTTACAAAATGATACATTTTTAAAAGTGTTAACCGTTACATAAAAACCACAAATATTATTTACATGTTATTAATCTCAAAAAGCCCATAAATTACTAATTAAAAAAAAAAAAAAAAATAGAAACACAACCTAAACTAAAAAAACTTTTGAATAGAATATTACAAAGTAGAATTAATATCCACCAAACATAAAAATTTTAAAATATTTGTATTCTAATTTTGAAAAATAAAAATTGAGAAAAAATTACTATTTAATCACACATTTGAATTTTTACAAAAATTAATGTATGACAAATCCAATCATTTTATGTTTACTAACCGATCAAAAATTCACAAAAAAATTTGAAAAACAATTCGCAAACCATTTTTAGCATGGTTACATTCTTACCATAAGTTAATTAATTACAAACAACGTTCTCATCACAATAACGTTTTTAGCTCATGTTCTGAGTATTATTGAATTTCTTCTTTATGACACATTAGTTAATACATTTACTTAAAACTTAAAAATAAACTTTATTAAAAACTGTTAACCCTTAAATAATAACTACAAATACTATTTGAATGTTATTAATCTCAAAAAAAAGACCATGAATATCAAAATAAAAATAAAAAAAACGTAAGCAGTAATAAAGTTCAGTTTCAAATTACAAAGTATAGTTGATTTAAGCAAAACAGAAAAAAATTTAAAATATTAGTTTTCAAATTTTTTATAAGCATAAAGGCAGTAGAGAATACAGTAAAACTGAACATACCTGAAATATAACAGTTGATTATATATATTTATAGCAGCAATATCAGAAAATTAGCAGTTGAATTTCTACAACCTTCACTTCACAAAATTTGAAGCATACTGAACCACAGAGTTTTTATCTTTGAGATTTTAGCTTTCTTTTCTTTCAGAATGAATTCGTTCTTTTAAGAATTTCCAACAATTCTTATTAGAATCTGAAAAGAACGGAATGACAGAAAAAATGATTATAACATGAAAGAACTTCAATTTATTCCAAATAATAGAACTTATTTCATAATATATTTTTAAATAAAAGAAAATGTAATAAATTTCAACTACAGCAGCATAGTAGTTTGGATATAAAAATTTTTTAAATTTATTTCATTTGTATACATGGCGATGAAAAAAATAATTGTGTGGGTTGTGCATATAATCCTCAGAAATAGTAAATTTCGAATTTATTGATGTAACAAAAAAATATTTAAAATAATTGAACCTTTCGGTTTACAGAGAGATTTTTAATTTTATCAGGATAACAATACTAATATATTTACATCCATCATACAAGAATGTCTACCAAACAAGTCCCATTTTATGTTATCATATAAAAATAAAGAACTTTCATTAAAAAAAAAAAAAAAAAGGTTAATTTATTTAAAACCAATCATACAAGTCGTCCATCCATTCTACAAGTTGTCCATAATACAAGAATATCTATCATACAAATCTCATTTTATGTTATCATTCAAGAATAAAGAACATTCATTTAAAAACAATGTTAATTTATTTAAAACCCATTATACAAATTGCCTATCATACAAGTCTCATTTTATGTAATCATTCAAGAAGAATAAAGAACATTCATTCAAAAAACCAAAGTTAATTTATTTAAAACAATTTTTATTGAATACATATATCTAGTATATATTAATATAATTTACATAATTTTCTGTTAAATTATAAAGAAACTTCAAAAACTTCTAGCCTAATTAAACATTCGTCGTCAAAATTCTAATTTTTTCTATTTGAATAAAATTCATTGAAGAAATTTAAGTAACGAAGTTTATGCACTTAAAATAATATTACAGGAATACCTTTATTAAATTTTAGAATTATATTTCAATTTAACATGAGATATATTAAAAAATGTATCACTCCTTTCATAAAATTAAATGTAAGAAATTGCTTTTACTTACAATTTTTTCTCCTAGGAGAAGAAGACCATACACTTTGTAAGAACAAAATATTATAAACGTAATTCAAAAAGTTAAATTCCTATATTCCACTTTTAGAGAAACAAACTTTTCCTTATATAAAAACTACTTCCAAAGTTTTAATATAAATTGTACTTCTGCACACTCACCGACGCATTTTGAAAGAAATTTTTTATATAATTTTAGATTAAAAATTAAGTGGTAGATAATAAAATTCTATTTTACTGTAAAGGAAAAACAGTTATATTGCTACTAATCCCACTGTCTGTGATATTTTGAATCGAAATGTCAACGTATTTGGCATGAGTTGCATATTAAATATATGGATTGTTTCGGTTTTTGGAAAAAAATGATTTCAAGTCATTCAACAGTCGTGACACTGCGAGTGGAAAGCCCATCCACCACGTCAAGGTCATACCGAATTGGATGGAAAAAATCGGCGGACCTTTTTTGATGCCCTGATGCCATGCACCCTGCATTAGTACCATACCGTGTCCACCTTCTTCAAGAATCTTCTGATGAAATTTGAACTCATTGTGACGAGTGGTTCTTTTTTATAGCATTTTGAAAGTGAAACTTTTACTATAATCACCTGTAGATTGTCCTGCTGTTTACTCTATGATGTATTTTAAATGATCATTTTTTTTTTTTTAATAATTTTCTCAGTAAGGCCAGAAATTTAAGTGGTAGATTAAAATGAATTATTAAATTCTATTTTACTATAAATAAAAAACAGTTACTTTACTTATGTTGCTGTTACTTATCCCCTGGTGCAGAAAGCCCACACCAGGTCCTAGAGACCCCGTCACAGGCGACTGGTCCATGGCTAAGAGTAATACTACAGCTTCACTTGAGAGAGAAACCACGAGGGCTGAAGACTGGCTCAGCCAAGACAACGCTCTACTATCCTATTAGACAGGAACTTGCGGTTTAAAGTGGATTCCGAACCCTTACAAACGTCCAGGGCTCGAATCCGAAAACTGTAGAGCCGAGCGCCAGATGTTACTAATCCCCTGGTGGCGTTCGGAAGAATTCGCATAAACCCTTCGAGAGGGGGGATGGGGGCCGGGAAAGGGGCCAAAGGATTTTCAACATCATCAGTAAGGTCTCTAATTTTAAAACGACTGTTTGCAAGCACCAACTCTTTAATTTTTTGGAAGTGAGCTTCGTTGGTTTAGGTTGAGGGTCGACCAGAGGGCTCTTCGTCTTCAACGCGTTCTCTGCCATCTTTGAACTGTTTATACGACTTGTAAACATTTCTTTCCAATATAAGAATGTTCTCCGAATGCCATCTGCAATATTCTATACGTTTCCGCAAACAACACAGAATGTAAGTTCTTTGCTCAATGAATTCAGACATTTCAAAAATCACCACAATCAGTTTTGGCGTCTCCCACAGCCAAGCGTAACTCAACCACTAATGAATATTTTGACGTCAAATGTCACACAGATGTCAAGGACAGTGCCAGCAACCTAAAAAGGAAACAAAAGATGAAACTCCACAAGCCCCGTTGATTTTAAATTTAAAATTGGTCTAACTTTTTGGACACAGCAGTACATATTTTCCCGATGAAGTTTTTTTTTTTTACTTTGTTAACGATCACAGCATCCTCAATTTAAAGAGTTGAATTATTTTCTTTCCAAATGTTTACATACAACACTACTGGCCATTAAAATTGCTACACCAAGAAGGCGATATCTACAGACGTGAAATTTAAACGACAGGAAGAAGGTGCTACGATATGCAATGGATTGACTTTTCACCGCATTCAGACAAGGCAGGCGCCGACACCTACAATGTTTTAAAATGAGGAAATTTGTCAGCCAGTTTCTCACACCCAAATTGCATTTGAACATTGTTGTCTGGTGAACAGTTGTTGTGACGCCTCGTAAGAAGCAGAAATGCGTACCAGCACATTTCTAATTTTGATAAAGGACGAATTGTAGCTCACCGGGATTGCGGTTTATCGTATCGCAATATAGCTGCTCGCGTCCGTCGAGATCCAGTGACTGTTAGTAGAATACGGAATCGATGCGTTCGGGACGGTGATATGCAACGCCGTACTGATCTCAACAAGGAGAAGACAAGCATGTTACCCGCATGGCCTTAATGTATCGTCCAGCCACGTCACGAGCCCTGAGTCAAGATTTGGGGTCGTTTGCAAGACATTAAGTGTCTGCACGAACAGTTCTACGACGTTTGCAGCAACATGGACTCAGCTCGGAAACCATGGCTGCGGCTACCCTTGACGCTGCATCACAGACAGGAGCGTCTTGAATGGTGGGCTCAACGACGAATCTGGGCGCACGAATGGCGATACATCATTTTTTTTAAAGATGAATCCAGGTTCTGTTTACAGCATCAAGATGGTCGCATCCGTGTTTAGCGGCATCGTGGTGAACGCACATTGGCAGCGTGCATTCGTCATCGTCGTATTGGCCCATCACCTGGCGTGATGGTATGGGGTGCTATTGGATACACGTCTCGGTCACCTCTTGTTCGCATTGATGACACTTTGAACAGTGCACGTTACATTTCTGGTGTGTTACGACCCGTGGCTCTACAACTTTATTCGAGTCCTGCGAAACCCTACGATTCAGCAGGATAATGCACGACCGCATGTTGCCGTTATTGTACGGAATTTCCTTGATACGGAAAATGTCCGGCTGTTGCCCTGGCTTGCATCAGATCTCTCGCCTATAGAAAACGTCTGGTCCAGGGTTGCCGAGTGACTGGCTCGTCACCATACTCCAGTCACTACGAGCTAGCTATGGCATCGTGGTGAAGCTGCATGGGCATCTGTACCTGTACATACCATCCACCTCTGTTACTGCCAGAGTTGGTTATTCTGGGTACTAATTTCTCAGGATCTATGCACCCAAATTTCTTGAAAATTTAATTACTTGGTATTTCCAGTATAATATATTTGTCCAACAAATATCAGTTTGTTAACTGCATTTCTTCCCGGTATAGCAATTTTAATGAAAAGTAGTCAGGGCCGGATTTTCCTATAGGCTAACAAGGCTTCAGCCTAGGGCCTACATTCAAATTGTTAGCAAAATTAAAATTACACTATTTTAAAAACAGTAAACACTAAAACACTGAATCAAAAATAAGGAGAAATTCTACACATGACTAATAAACAAACATAAAGATGTATTGGTTAAAATTAACGCGTTCGGCTTATTGGATCTGTTCGTTTGTATATACTAGATTGCACCAAAGTATAGTTCATACGTTCACTGATTGCTATGGCAAATATTCACATGCCTCCTGCTACTAAGCTTTGGTTTGTTCTTGCATAATTAAAGTGCAGATCGGAACAGACCTATTGATATCCCGACGTTCGGTTATATTCGTATTACTTCGATAATATGAAATACGTGTTAATGTTATTAATAAAGATTCTTGTTTTAGGATTACGTACACAATCATTTGATTCTCACCTTTTGAGTTCAATACTCTAGTGAAGTGTTTATAGACTATTGAAGAATTATTTTGTGAAATTTTTTTTTTTTATTATTTGAATTTTGTTTCTTTGTAAATGTTATGTTTCATTAGTTATTGTTACAATACTATATATGGTGATGAGAATAAATGTCCAAATAAATGCTCTCGGCTTTTTTTTTTTATTTATTATCCGTGCCCCATTTTTTATAAAGATTAGTACCCATCACAACATGTTTCATTTAAAATATTGATATATATCACAGTAATGATGTATTTTATTATCTCTCATGTAATTTACAAAGTTAAAAATGGGAGGTGAAAGGGCCTCATAAGTGGAATAGCCTCTTTTCATCTAAATCCGGCCCTGCCAGTAATGTATATCATTTATTTTGCAGTTGTTTAACGCAGTTGTGGAAAGCTGAAGTGCAACTTTTGAAATTTTATTATTGGAAAATATAAAAAGCATTTTTATGTCAGGGATAAAACAACTGCTTAAAACTATAATTTTTATGCATATAGTAACAACACTAATAATCATTTAAAGATAGCACAGTTGAATATTATGCATATTACATTATTGGTGATACTTTTATTCTTTTCTTTTATCTACAATGTTTTTTTAAAATAATTTGATAAAAATATATTGATTTCTTAATAATGAATTATTATTTTTCATAGTAAATATTTCCTTTCAAAAGTGTTTAAAGCTTTTGATATTAAAATATTGCATGCAATTTTAAGTTATGATTTTTTAAGATATATATATATTTTTATTGATTTGTACCTTACAAAAATAAAAATCTATCAGGAATACAGGTTGATATTAAATGTTTCATATGATTAGCTACCCCTAAGAAATCCATTAACAATTAATCAATAACTACTATTATATTCAAATATTATTTTAACATATAAATGTTGTCTCAAACAATTATTATTGTAATAGAAAAGGTTAAATGCGAAGTAATGGTTGCAAATTAGAACCTCTCTATTTATATATCTGAAAAAAAAAAACTATGAAAGTTTCTGAATTAACAAATAAATGTCCCTTTATTGATGGAACCGAATTCAATCTACATCCATATAATTCAATGGAAACCTTTATTTTGTGAATAAATTTATTCTACAGATATAATTATAGTTTTGAAATATTTTGTAAAGCAAAGGAAATCTTATTTTGGTTATCATTATTTTTTTCCCAATTAAATTTCAAAAAGAAATTGAAAATGTTCTACATAAATCCAAACTAAGAATAAACTGTGATACTAATCAAAGTTTTCATATCTCTAGTAAATATGAAGATTATAAATCTTTAGAATAAAATCGTTTTGATTCTCCCATAGTTCTTAATTCATATCGTTTCTCACTGTCTTAAATGTATAGCACTTTTTTTTTAATTCACCACTGATTCTAAATTTACAGGAAATGGTTCAAATGAAATGGAAATTTTATTTGCATGTTTTTTTTTATAGCACACACACACTAAAAACCAAATACATGCATCTAATTAAAAATTTAAATTACTTCTAATTAAGGAATTTTATAATAAAATAGAAAATAATTTACATTAAAATCAAATTTTCTATAATCATTTAAATAAATTTGAATAAAGCAAAACCAATAGGGAAAACATCCATTAGAGAACATTAAAAACTACAACTTTTTTTCTCATGTTTTTGAATTAACCTAACATATACTGCCACTCAAAAAAGCCATATCACAAATTTTGCTAATACCAACTGATTTCAAATAATAAATGCATGTTTTATAGTGACTAGTTTAGCACAAATCTGAAAAGAGATAAATCTAATTTAATCATGCTTCTATATTTCTTTTAATCTTCAAAATATCATATCTACATTACATTCTAAAATATGTTATGATTTACAAAAGTTAAGCTTACTTAAATTTGATTAACATGGATACAGATATCTAATAATTATTAACTATTATATGTTAGCTTGACAGGGAACTCATTTAATTGACACCTCTACATTTCTTTTAACATAATTGCTTCTCAAAAAATAAAATCTCTACAAAGAACATTTTATTAATTTTCTTCTTTTTCCTCAATGAAAAATCATTCCTTCATCTAACAGCACAAATTTTAAATGAGCTTTAACAACCCTATAATAACTGGAACAAACAAACCATCTTACACCAACAATTTTGCTTAAGATATTATTATTCCTTAAGATATATTGATATTTAATAATTTTTCAACTTAATAAATACTTTAATTGCTTAGTCTCTGTTGAAAAGTCAATATACCTTTTACTTTCGCTCATTAATTCAACTGCAATTAATAGAATTAATAATTACGTCAAAAAATTTATTACATATGCCAAGAAAAGTTTCAAATGTAAGTATACAGTTATGTTTATTACTTATACTGTAATAAACTCAAAAATTGATAGCATAAAGTATGTCAATAAATTTAAAAATACAAAAATAATACACATACATTTATCAATAAATATTTATTTACAAATTTTATTTCAATTTTATTATACTTCACAATAACGATATCATATTTGAACAACATCTTGACTAATCATGACATTCAATTATTGTTTAATACACAGATGATATAAATTTTTATTTCAAATGAACAACCAAAATTGTTTCACTGCTAATGGTATTAAAATACATGATTTTATAATAATGTACAAAGAAAATTAAAAATAAATTTACAATCATAAATAATGAAAGCAAATTATTAAAGAGATAATTGACCCATATTAAATTATATTTTATACTAGAAGACCCGGCCACGCGTTGCTGTGGCTTTCTTGTATTTCGTTCAATTATTAGATACTATAATTGGTATTGTTAAGGAAGTGATTGGTAAAGAATGATGAAAAGATCAAATTAAGTTTCAACGAATAGAAAATGTTTAATTTTTATTAATTTAATGAATGAGGTAGATAATGTTGATTTTTAAGACTGTTTTATAATTATTTTACGTAATATAATTTTTAATAATCATTACTTTCATTTAACTAAGAACTAAGCGATGAACAATATTTCTTGTTAGTCTGTCTTTCGTCGAAATAAATAAATTGATGGTTGTCGAACACGTGAGCATGCAACATACAGCTGCCCATGGGAGAAACACGGATTCTGAGGTTAGATTTTTGGTGGTCGTTTACTGAAAATGATAATTGAAAAAATACAATACAATTAAAAAAAAATCAGGATATAATAAGAAAAGACTTTAAAAAAAATTCACAATAAAATACAAATGCAAACGATCGTTTAAGGTACACAAACACCTTCGAAGGAATGTTTTTGAAATTTTTTATCTTTGTACACATTTTTGGATTGAATGTATCTAAAAACTAATGATTTCACATAAAAAAATTTCATTATTATTTTTTAAAATTTTTATAAGCTAAAATAAGGGTAAAATGGCCAAAAATTGATACTGTTACAAAACCTCAAATCAAATCAATATTTTTAAATTTCTAAGTTTGTATTTGTTTGTACTACCATTTTACAGTGAATAGACCTCTGGTAAATTTATATCTTTATTATTTATTATTTTGTGCTAGTTTAAATGCTGTCGACACAAAATTCTTCCAAAATTTGCATGTAATTCCAAGTTTAACAATTGAAATAAAAATATTTATATAGCTATAATCATTTCAGAGGTTTATTACCTGTAAACATTTATGAAAAACATAAATACAAAGTTTCGTAGTATTTGGATCAAAATTACTTGTGTTATGGTGTTTCACATGAAAACAAAAAGCATAAAATTCATTCTGAGAAAAAGCTAAAAACCACTTTTAATTAGATATATTACTTTTAAAAATGTTGTAAATATATTAAAATGCCATTGAATTATCAAGTTCATAGTCTTATTTATTAAAAATATAGTTTTGTTTTTCCTTAAAGCTGTAAATATTTTCTGAGCTTTGTTTCAAAAAATTTGCTCGACAAACTTTTTTTTTACAACTTCCTGCTATTTGCAAAGGCTTTTTAATATGAAATGACCTGAATTTAAAATATTTAGCCTTTTTGCAAGTGTTTTGATTAAATATATTCAAAACCTTTTGAATTTCACATAAAAATATCAACTTTAACTATTCTTTATACAATTTATTCTTTAAAATATGGATAAATATTGCAAAAAATGTGATATTGTTGCAAAATTTTATAATTCAAAAATAAATAAAACATGAATAGTTTTTTCCTTTGCAAGTATTTTTATGCTGGGAATATCCTTATGTAGGTAATATACTGTTTTCAAATTTATATCTCAATTATTTATACATTTTTGTATGCTTAAAGTTTGTCGACACAAACTTTTTTTTACAAAAAATTCTTAGTTTAAAAACTAAAATAAAAATAATTTATGAATTTAGGTTAATTTCCATGTTCTATACCTTTCATACATTTAAAGAAAACTTTTACATGAAGTTTCAAAGCATTTAGAACAGATATATTTTTATTGTGATGTTTTGAATGAATACAAAATGCATAAAAATTCAAATAAGAAATAATTAAAACCAACTTTTAAATATAAATAAAAAAAACAAATGTATATACATAAAAAAATGTTATTGAGCTTTAAATTCTCCTTTATTAATATAAACACTTATTTATTTGTTTTGTTTTCTTTAAATAACTTCCAACTTAAAAGTACCATTTATCAATTTTTCTTCGACAATATTCAAATCACTCAAATTTATAACTCAAATTCTTTTGTTTTTCAAATAACAAAAGTTTTAAAATAAAAATGTCTTTGATTTTCAACTTGCAACTATTATAATATCTTTTATAAAATTTTAATGTTATCATTATATCAAATAATTGCAGAGTTTACTTCATTTTCACACTTTTCAAAAAAATCCTTGAAAATTCATCATCTTTTCTTTAAAATTATATTGTCTATATTATATTATCTTGTAGATCACATTTCATTTTAGAATTCTTAATCAAATACAACACATGTTGACAAACTTTAAGCATAGAAAAGTTCAATGTTTTGATTCACAACTTTTCATTCAATATATTTTATTCCAATTCAAATTCAAACTTAGAAAATAAAAAAAATATTGATAATCAAATCAGGTAATACTTACATACATTTGATTTATTTCTCATAGAAATAATATAAATTTCATACAATATAATTTTCACAAAATTTAAAGTAGTACATAAAACAATAATATTCAGAACATGAGAATTTTATGGTTATGTAGTACAGGCATCGACACACACGGCGCCATCCTTTTATTGTGGTATATCTTTCGTCTGTGGTGGAAACAAACTTTTTACTCCAACGATGAAATTAGTGTAAATAAGAATTCTGCAATTAATTATCGAAATATCAATAAAATAGTCATTATATTGTTCGAAAAATGAAGCTACGAATTCCTCTAATTGCAGTATTGCAACCCTAAAGAAATTGGCGAAAATTCAGGGGTTGCAAGATTGGCGCCTCCCCTCAATGGTAGATTTTAAACGATTGTTACCACTACATTGGTTTGCCAAAGAAATTTTAAAAAAATATTTAGGGGTGGGCCACCCTTATCACTTAGGGGTTTAAAAAATAGATTACGACCAATTCGCAGACCTACCAAATATGCACAAAAATTTTCATAAGAATCGGCGAGCCGTTTCGAGGAGTTTGGCAACAAACACTGTGACACGGGAATTTTATATATTAGATATATTATATATAAATATTTTATAAACTCATTTGAAGATAATAAGAAAAAAATTATCCTTAAACGATTTAATAAAATATCAATTCAAAATTAAAGACACACTTAATAGAAAAAAGAAAAATTTTTACAAAAACAAAAATTTTAGTTATGCTCTTATAACTATTAACATAAATCAATAAATCCCACACATTTCTATTAAACTGCAGTTAAAAAAAATGTATTACACATAATAGTTTATCATATATATTTCAAAGTTTTACCTTCAATCACAAATAATGCATTGTATGAAATACAGAAAATTTCATTATTAATAAATTAAAATATTCCAAACACATATATGCCAATAATTAATATTATTAGTTTGCTAATAACAATTATTTTACAAAATATTTAAGTTAGGTCAGATATTTAAAATACAGTAATAAAAAAATTTTAAAATACAGGATAATTCTTTTACAGTAGCTATCCTCTTACAATTCCATATAGTGTTTATAATAGCAAAGAAAGAAAAAAACCCTAAAAAATAAAATCCAGAAAAATAACATTCAGAAATTCCTGTACCAATTATTATGTTCTTGAGGGAAAAAATTAATAGGTTCTTTGTATTGCCAATAACATTTAAAATAACAGATTCATATTTATTTTGAATTTGAACTGTCATGTGGCTTAAAATATAGTACATACACATTATTGAAATCACAATTCAACTAAATGAGATACTGCACAAGAAATACAAATGTTCTCAAAGAATTTTTAAACTTCATGCTTTTAAATAATCTCTATGTTTGTGACAAATACTTTAGTGAATACATATTATAAATGTAGTTTTTCTTTTGTATAAATGCAATGATGGGTTTTAAAAATTATCTATCGAAGGAAAGGCTTTAACCCACTTCGCAAATATTGCCCTTTTCTTAACATAAATAATGTTTACATAAATTCTGTGAAAATGTTTTTGTCAGATATTCCACAAAGAATTTCTTTTATTATAAATATAATAACCAATTTTAACCCTTTGCACTCGAGGGCTCCGCTACGGAGACAATGTAAATAAGAATATAAATAATGCATGTCTTTTAATGCGTATATCAAACTTACATGTGAATATGATCTTAGGAAAATAATAAATAATTTAATAATGAAATAATTTAAATGGCTCTGCTCCGGAGCCCCTCGAGTGCAAAGAGCTAAATAAAGAAAAATTTCACCACACATTTCAGTCTTTAGTTTTCTTTTTCATATGAATGCTGTAATGTTTATTTAAATATTGTTTCCCCATAGAAGTTTTATTACAAAATTCACAAACATATGGTTTCTCTTTGTATGAATACAGTAATGCCTATTTAAATGTTGCTTTTGAGGAAAAGTTTTACCACATATTTCACAAACATAAGGTTTTTCCTTTGTATGAGTTAGTGATTACTTAACTGTTGCTTTTGTGAAAAGCTTTATGACATATTTAACAGACATAGGGTTTTTCTTTCATGTAAATAAAATAATGAATTTTTCAATTATTCTTTACTGAAAACATTTGACCACGTTTCACAGACATAAGGCTTTTTCTTTTTGTATGGATACGATAAATGTATTATTAAACTACTTTTCTGTGAAAACTTGTATTACATTTTTCACAAACATGAGGCTTTTCATTAGTATGAATACAGTTATGTTTTTTTTAAAGAATCTTTCCTGAGAAAGATTTACCACATTTTTAAATGTAAGATTTTTCATTTATACGAATAACAAGATGTGCATTTAAATTTTTTTTTCCATGAAAATGTTTTATTACACATCACACACAAGCATAAGGTTTTTCATCTGTATGAGTAATAAAATGTGAATTTAAATATTTTTTCTGGGAAAAAAAGTTTTGCTACACGTTAAACTAGAATAGAGCTTTTCTGTCGTATGAAATTTGTAATGTCTCTTTAAACTAAGTTTGGACTCAAATACCTTTCGGCATAGATTGCATGTATAAAGTTTTTTACTAAGATGTGTAGGAGAATGATCACAATGAATAGAGGCTGAAGGAATTTCTGACATATTCATGATCACTACTGAAAGAATTTAAAATATACAATAAATGTTATAAATCAAAAATATATTAAAACCTGAAAAATTATTACACATAAAAACTTACAAATAGTAAAATGATATTTAAAAAAAGATTACTTCATAAAATTCTGTTGGTATGAATTAGACAATAATTTTGTCATCTGATAAACAATGAATATGCATATAATGAAATTTATCTTTAATGATGAAAATAAAAATATTAAATGAGACATACTTTGCTTGAAAGAAGAAAAAAATATATGATAGTTTTTAATTAATAGATTTGACAGTATGGCTGCAGTTTAGACTTATGAATATTAATGCATATGAATTTCTCCACACTTCTCAAGTTTCTTGATCTGAAATAATAAATAATTTACAAATAATTATCTAGCAATAAAATTTTTTTGTTGTTCTTTTTTAAAATTTTTATATTAATAACAGAAAATATGTAAGTGGCAAAGAATGAAATCTTATATGCCATCATTCATTTGAAACTTATAAAACTTATTAAAGAGAGATTAATAATTGGTAACAATTAATATTCAAAGTGTATAAATAAAAACTTACATTTATGTCAAATATCTCATATTTATACAAAAGAAATCAAAACTCTTCATGACACCATTTCATATTTAAAAAAAAAAAACCCAGCAAAATTATATTTAATAACTATATGTATGCAAACACAAAAAAAAATATATTTAAACACATTTTTTGGTGCCAAACATACATATTTAATTATTATTTTTGAAATTTTTACTTATTTAGCAGGGATGCAATAATTTTGGAACACTTAAATAGTTTAGAAAATTAAACAACCTGAGCACATAAAGATTTTTCTACAGAATATTCAAATAATAAAATAATAGAGAGTTTTTGCATAGCGGAAGCCACCCGCTTTCAGGCATGATGCCACTGTGCATATGCTCATCAAAACATGGCAATTTATCGGAAGCTTAAATGAGTTTTTGTATAGCGTCCACTATCACTTTCAATAAATTAAAAACAATGGCAATACAAGTGTCGAATGCGAGAGCTGAGTGATGATATAGAAGTGGAAATACCCAGTTCTCAATATGAAAGATTTAACATATGCAGATTTTTTAATTGCTTTTGTCAGAGAACATTTTTTTTAATTTTATGTTTTTAATACAAAAATTGCAAAATGTATCATATATATGCTTATGCCCATTTGATAATTGCTATTCATCTTTATGTGACAATCAGGCAGCTCCATATTTTTCAATAAATGTTCAAATATTCCTAGAATATTAAGAATTGTACTATTTAAATCTTTCTGCTTGCCCATTTGTAATAAATGTTTAATTTAAACTGTTTCACAATTCTGTTCTTAAAGTTATATATATTGTATGTATATCATTTCTACTATTTTTTTTATTCTTACAAGCTTTTTTTCCCCCTTCTAAGAATTTTCAATAGTATCATTTATGAACAAATATATTATTCTTTTAAGAATAAGAAAGAAATGAAGTATAAAAGCAGCTGCTTTGTTATGACTAGCATTGTTGTTTTTGTCTCAATTTAAACATCTGCTTTTTCTCCATCTAAAACATCTATTCATTTCTAGTCCAGATACTGTGGAAATAAAAGCTTGATTAAAGTTAATTCCAGTTAAGTTATTTCCTGAAAATATATAGTTTACGTTTAGACGTAAGTAATAATTTAAATAACTTAATTAAATGTATATACATGTTTACTTAATTACTATAATTCTAATAATTGCTTATTTTTAATTTTGGAAATATTCTCTGCCAAGTTTATGCTAATGAAAATATATTATGCAGATACTTTCAAATGAACAATCTGTTTTTATTGTAATTTCAGTTATTTTTCATTCCTATTTTTTTAATTCAAAAGGCTATTTAAAATTGATAACCTGTACCTGTAATTTGTACTTGTTAAAATGCTGCATGATTTTAAATTCAGATATATATTTAATAATGTTATATGTTTGTTTTAATTATTAAAAGTATTGCAATTGTAATTGTTTTTAAATACAATTTTTTAATTAAAATAAAATTGCTTTTCTGTTTTTATGAAACTAGACAATTATATACAGATGTTTAGTGATTTCATTGGTAGTAAGCTTTACAGGATATTTGTACAGAATCTAAACTGCCTTAAAATACATCATTAAGAAAAAGTGAATTAAAAAATCATTCTTTCTAAATTTCTTATAAAGCATTTGCTCAAGATAACAAATAACAATTAAAAAACAACAATAATGAATGTAAACTTAAAATTTTATTTAAAAATGGTGAACATAATTTGTTTTGATGATTAGAAACAAATGCGCTATGAATGAACCTGACTACTTTTAATGTTAATTTATTTTTCATATTTCCAGTTTTAAGAATATACATTATAAATTTATATTAATTTAAAAAACAAACAAAAAAAAGAGAAATTTTTTATTTAAAAGTAACTCTTTTATTTTGATGGTAATTAAAAGTACTATAGAAATATTTTCCATTTATTAACCTGCTTCTGTTGGTATTTTTAATTTTCTATTCCTATTTTTTATTTCATATGATTATTTAACAAATAATTTGTAAATTATATATGTTACTATAAAGAAACTAACATTTTTAATAGTATAATATTTTTAATAAAATAAAATAAACTATATATAAAAGATATCAATTTTGTGCCCTCCTGTTTTAACTTGATTACATTAGTATGGATTTATTTTTTTTGAATAGAACTTTTTTTATATTTTGAATTGAGTTTTATAATAAATTGAAAATATACATATATAAACTAAATGTACAATGAAATAAGTGCTTAATAAATTTGCTTGTTTATTTTGAAAATTCTTCTTTATTTAAGAAATCAACAAATAACAAAAATATGTTTTTATCCATTTTCATCCTTAATATTAGTTACATTTTTAAAGATTTGGTTTATTTTTTTTATATTCGTTAGCTTTTTTTTTTTTTTTTTTTTTTTGATTACAACTTTTTGTTTCCATTTCTTATAATCTTTCTCTTTATGAGGATTTTTATAATGGTATAAAAGTTAATAATTTTTAAATTAAAAAAATCTTTCTGCTATCTGCAAATTAAAAGTTAAGTAGTAATATATAAATGAATCATTACAATTTTCTTTTTTTCCTTGAATGCTTCATGTGAAATTATTATTAATTTATTTTATACTCCTTCATAATAAAGTACAAGTATAAATAAATTTACTATATTGTTTCTTAATAAATTTGTTTTGTTGGAACATTGTTCTTATTTAAAGAAATGACATATTGTAGAATCCATTTTAACATTTTCATCATTAAATATGTAAAGGTTTTCAAAATTTTACTAATCTGTTCTTTAAAGTATGTCATGAATCTTTAAAATTAATTCAGGTATTTAAAATCTCTTTCATAGTGGTATTACAAGAAACTTGCACAAAATTATATGTAAATAATAAGCAATTTAACCAAAATTTTAAAAAGTTGCACATAAATAAATCTATAAAATACATACATCTTTTTTAATGAGTAATGAAATTGTTCACTAAAGACATGTCAATGCAAAACAAATATTAATCTAGTTGCTAGTAAACAAGTACTTTTTTTTGGCAAATGATTTTTTGGTGGTCCATTAGCTTATTATTTGACTCAATCTACCATCTATGTTATGAAAATGAATATATAAACAGTGATTACATCATTTAATGTTCCATTACTGAAATCGATACATATTTTTATTCTCGAAAGTCTGTTAAGGGAATATAATTTATAAAACAATCAAATTGTGAAAAAATATTTTCTAGTTGTCATTATCTTTATTATTAAAAATGGGGAGTGGATGAATTTTCACACTCCTGTAAATTGAAAATTATTTTATACATCTTAAAATTTAATATACATGAATAATCCAAATGATCTTGAATTTGGAATATTATTTAGGATGGGGGGGTAGGATATTCTTTTCTGGAAATTAATCTTAATGTTTATAAATCAAT
The DNA here is from genome assembly GCA_021605095.1 of Caerostris extrusa. Lineage (NCBI taxonomy): Eukaryota > Metazoa > Arthropoda > Arachnida > Araneae > Araneidae > Caerostris > Caerostris extrusa. Next base: position 56,313 of record BPLR01009678.1, on the reverse strand, counting down.
ATACAATACAAAAATTAAAAACTATACGTAATATAATTTGAATAAAACTGATGAAACAATAAAGAGTTAAAACGTATTAGGAAACAGGGTTAACAGAAATTAAACACTATAAACTTAATTTAAATAAATTAAATTATTTGTTAGATTAGTCTAGGATCTTGTACTAGAAGATAGGGAGAGAAAAATATTGGACGATAAAAAACATACAAAAACTCTAATTACTTTGTTTCATCAATAATAAATTAGAGAAATTAACTAACTAATAGTAATAGTTCAAACGGCTACCAATGAACCTTAATGTATTTAATTTCATCTTCAATAACAATAGGCTAGAGAAGTCATGAAATGAAATTTAATATCAATAACATTTGAAATTTTTTAAATCAAAGTTTGGAGTTATTCACATAGCTTCTTAGAAAAGAAAAGATATGATAATTACTTGAATGCATTAAAAATATATGAAGAATAAAATTTTAATGTTCAAAGAAACAATATTTTATTGAAATAAATAACAATAGTTTTAGCTTTTTTTAAGTTGGATTTCCACAATATATTATGATAGCAAAATATCACCTAATCAGATATTTGAATTCGTACTCACTTTGTCATGTTTTACTTACATTATGATTAACTTTTCGATGTCAGACTTTCCCTTTTACGAACAGCTGCCATAATTTAGTAAATCTTTTGTACTGCTTACAATCTTGATACATTTTCATTCATTTTTGCCTTTACAATTTTTCTGATCAAAAATTTAAGGTCGTTTCTAAAGAAAAAACTTTTATTAATCAAAGTTCAGAAGTATAATCATTTATATGAAAAAAATATATATATTCTAGAGATAATACATTGAAAAATATAAAGACACAGTTGATTAAAATTAAGAATTTCTCTTTTTCTGTATCTTTTTATAATTAATCATTTCTAATTCTATGGAACATAAATTTCTTTTAGAATACATTATACTACTTTTACAAGACTTATAATGTGGAATCTTATACATTGTGTATTAATAAAACAAACTAAAGGATGAGTTATATAATTTAATTCAATTTTGGCTTATCATTAAAAATTATTATTCCTTTCAAAATTTCATTTATTGATAAATATTTAACAAGCAACATTTTTATTATGATTTTATAGATAAATTTATTTTTTTTTAATGTATTGATTTAATATTTTCTAAATAAGGAATCATTTTATATAACATTGCAAATTAACTTTGTATGTAATGATTACAAATTAAATAGTGTACGACCATTGACAGTTTTTTGTCTATCATGTTTTCACAACTCCAGAAGAAAACATTTAATTATATAAATTCTGTTTCATTACATTTCTGTAGATTACTCAATAAAAATTCATTTTTTTTTTTTTTAATATATAAATTAACTATTTTCATAACATTTACAAAATAAAAAAGTATAGGATTTTGACCATTTGAAGAAATCATTACGCATATTTTGTATAATTAATTAGAATTGGAATATTAATTATCCATTTAGTAATGAAAAGCTTTACTACATTGTCTTATTATCTATTATAGACCATATTTATAATTTTAATAAAAAAAATGATAATATCCTAATTTAGTTTAGTAATTAACAAGAAATTAATCTGGCTTTTAATTAAGAATTTTTTGGATATATCAAACTTTTCATGTAAAATGTAAATATGTATATGTTTCCTTAAATTTTATTTTTTTTATTTGATAAAAATCCATGTCTTAACCATGTACATATAAACAGAGAGAAATTTAAATGAAAAATGTATTTAAGCTATATTCAGAAATATTTGTAAATAAAAAATTTTATTTATGAAATTAATTTTTGCAACTAAAAACCATTAAAATTTTTTAGATATCTTATTTTAACCCAAAGGTAAGTATTTAAGATGAAAATATACTTTTAAAAGGAGAAATAATGCACATTTCTCATATAAGAAACCTAAGCTTCAAAACTATAACATTAGCTTCATTATGATACACAATAATATATACACAATAATATATAAAATGGAAAAACTTGTATGGATACTGTGTAATGTAGCAAAACTTGTATGGATACTGTGTAATGTAGCAAAACTTGTCAGAGTAAGTACATGGTCAGAGTATTATAGGTGAGAAAATTACAGGTGTCATGTATAACCAAATATAATTGCATATGGCAGAATATTAAGATTTCTGTACAAACTGACTAGAGGGGAGAACCCAGCACCTTCAGGTTTTTGTCCAAATCTCAAGTATCTGGTAGAAATAACCTTAAATGTCATCTTTTACTAAAGGAGAAACTCTTGTTTGGTACAAGAAGACTAAATGTACATCATCCTTTTTACAGTATTTAAGAAATTAAATTGGCTGCCTATTTTGCTTCTAGCATGAAAGCAATGTAGTGCATGTAACAGTGTAGGCTTTACTTGGCCCTAGACAATTGCCTCTTCCTGATTCTGATTTCAACAAGTATCCTCCTGTTTCCCACCTAAGGTACTGCTGAATAACCTCTTTCATTCTGCTATGTTTCCTATGAAATCCAACATGTGATAAAATGAATCCAGATAAAGAGATGAAAATAGTACAAATGCAGATTTAAAAATTTATTTTAGCCAATAATTTAAAAATAATTAGGGAAAAACACCCTTATAAAAAAGATGCAATAAATAATTCAAAATATTTATTTTAATTATAATATTAAAAAGATATAGGGAACCACCCTTAGTATTAAACGAAAAGTATATACTCACAAAAATAATTGCATCAGCGTCTCCTTCTCAGCAAACATCATAGCTCACAAATTAGCTGTGACATGCATCCAATTAAGCTGCATTCTACAAATAATACATAAGTGTTTGTAATATGCAAAGAGATTAAAAATTGCAACAAGAATTAGCAATAAATAGTTTTTAGTAGCAGATACAAAAAAGATTATTATTATTTTTTTTTTCTGCATAGATCTCACTTAGCACTACAAAGGAGGCGAGTGTAGCTCGAAGATAAGCTATGGACGCGGAGTACCAATACCTTCGCAAAGCTCTACGATCCTGTTAGACCAGGACCTAGAGTTTAAATTGGATTCCAAACCACTACAAACATCCATGACACCACCAGGACTGGAACCTGAAATTTGTGGTATCGAGCGCTAGCTACTTGACAATCCAGGCGCTACAAAAGGATTATAAATGACATATATTAGAAAAAAGATCCTTGCGAATGAGATTAACAAATAATTTGTAATTTACAATTTAAAGATTATCACATAAAATTGTATGACTTAATAAAAACACAAAAATATTTTAAATAAAAAATTATAATTAACTTTGACTAGGAAAATTAATGGTGTAGAGCAAGAAACAAAATGTATGAAATGCAACACAAAAAAAAATAGCCCCTAATTGAATAAGAAGGAAGTAAATCTTCTTCTACTGGGAAAAAAATATCTGAAGTTTAAATTTTTTTATTTAGGTGAATTTACACACACACACATATATATATATATACATATAAAACCCAACTTGGTAGGTTAGAATAATTAACTCTTTTAGAAATGCCAACAGAAAAAGAATTGCAATTAATAACTTAAGATCTAATTTTAACTGCAAGACATAAAAAGAAAACATAATAATAACAATGAAATGATTTCAAGTTATGTTCAGCATCTAACCTAGCTATCTATACTATATTTAGTCTATTAGAGCAAGAAAAACTAATAGAAAATAAGAAATATTGTATCTGTATAATATGTTATATGCGAATGGAATTGTACATGAGCTTAATTTATTCGTTCACTAAATTGTTTCTCACTATATTATCCTATGATACTTTAAAAAAAATTAATTTATAAATATTAATTGCTGTAATGTAAAAATACTTATACATTCACAGGAAAACAAAATATATCTTACAATATAATTTCATTGCCCTATACTAATACTTTAATTTACTCATTTTTCTGAATAAATACTGTTTTTTTTTTATATAATTTACAACTTTCAAACTTCCTATAGTAAATAACAAAAACATAGTAAGAGAAACTTTTTAATTTACAATACAAATAACAACTACACATTCCCGCTTTATTTACGATAACAAAGGTGTGTTGCCGTAGGGCAAAAATTAATATTGACAGAATAAAGATGCAAATTTATATACAACGCGCTTGAACAATAAATTTCTTTTTGAGCAATTATTATTATGTTTAATTTTTAATATAAATAAATTAGAAAAAAGAATAAACTTATACTATTGCAGCACAAATAAAATGAACTTTCAGACTAAAAAACAAACTAAAACTATGTAGTTATGTCATTCTGAATAACTAGGAAAAATAAAATAATTCTGATGTTTATATAATTAATATTAACAATTTTTGTGTTAATGTAATTTATATTAAACTTCAGTGAAATCGCCCAACAAATTATTGCCCTTGTGGCAGCCTTGATAACATTGTATGTTGTAACATCTTGTATTTGTCAGAGGTAAAGATCAGTTTTAAGTACTTAATATTTGTTGTGTAGGGGCCTGATGGCCGAATGGCTAGCGCTCTGGCTTTCGGTACCCACAGGTATCGGGTTCAAATCCCGGCGTTGCCATGGGTGTTTGTAGTGGTTCGGAATCTACTTTAAGCAGTAGGCCCCGGTCCTAATAGGATCGTAGAGCGTTGCGGGGACATTGTTACTCGGCATTCATGGCTTACCATCAAGTTAGCGCTCCCTGGGTAATGCAAAGTGAATAACATCGGTGCAGCCCATACGGCATCCAACAAAGACGGCACCCAACAAAGATCACAGTCTATTTGCCAGCTGCATTAGAAGAAAAAAATATTTGTTGTGTTGTGACTAATCCTCAGGGTCCGGAACGCGCATCGCATGAGTAGTTTACTCATGGATGGAGAGAAAGGGGTAGACTCTGTTTTGAAGGAGCACCCGTACTTAGAAGTGTGACTTGGCTCCTGTTAATAAACCATTTTTTTTTTTTTTTTTGTCTCTGGGGAATCACAAATTGAAACAAATACCCCTATAGTTCTGAGATGCACATTTCTTAATTTTCTTTCCCAAATGTGTAGAATCATCCCCGCCTAACGGATTTTTCATGTTTATGCAGGGTGGGAATGTTTGATATTGATATTTTGTACTTCGACAAAGTTTACACTATATCTTCTTTTTTTATACAATTTAATACTTCAAGTGCAGCAGTTACAAAATTTTATACTGCAATGAACGCCATCATGTTGCCAAAATAACTTTGTAGCGACACCTATTGATGAAAAATGGAGTACAAATTTAATAACTTCTACTTTTACTGTTAAGAAGGGAATTTTCCCGCTAGAATAAAAACAGAACGTAGTTGGTGTTAGAAATGGAATAAAGATGTTGTAAATGTGAAAATTGATTATCGTATTTTTTACCGTATGGATTTTAATAACACTACGCAACCTTTACAAAGCCGCCACATACTTGGTGATCCGTAAATTATTTACAAAATGACTGAAACTAATAGATCGGCGAAAAAAGATGAAGTAGCGCGGGTAAGTGTATCGCGCTACTTCATAATCGTAAATATCTTCTTTTTGGGCAGAAAAACCTGAAATATGGTTCTTTCAAGTTGAAGCACAGTTTTCAATTTGTGGAATAACAGCCGAGGATACAAAATTCAACTACTCAGTTTCGCAATTAGAACCGAAATTTGTTGAAAGTTTGTGGGACATTATAAGTGAGGATAATAGAACAAAATATACCGCTGCAAAAGAACGTTTGCTGAATACTTTTAAAGAAAGCGAAAATAAGCGCCTTCAGAGACTGCTGACAGGACTTGATTTGGGAGATCTTAAACCCAGTCAACTTTTACAAAAAATGAGAAACCTGTCTACTGATGGAATAACTGACAAGGTGCTAAAAACGTTATTTCTACAAAAAATGCCTGATTCCGTGCGGAATATTTAACTAATTAGTGATGAAGGAATTGAAAAACTGGCATTAATGGTTGATCGTATTCTTGAAATGCAACCAAAACAAGAACTTTACTGCGTAAGCAATAATGTTTCATCAGGATCAGATGTCATAACTGAGTTACGACAACAAATTGCATATTTGGATAATAAACTCGAAAATCTGAGTGTCACAAGGAACTCTCGTTCCCAAACAAGAAATAGAGGTCGATACTCTTCTTCTCATCGAAGTAAGTCTCGCAATCGCTCTTACAATCCTTCTGGCAAATACTGTTATTACCATTTTCGTTTTCGAAAAAAATGTTTTCCTGATAAATGCAAAGCTCCATGTGCATGGACAAATAATCCTTCGGAAAACCAGAATCAGCAACAGAATTAGCGGCAGACTCTGCTGCTGAAAATACAACACATTGCCGCCAATTCTGTCTATTTGTCAACGACAAAAAAACGGGTTTACGCTTTCTGGTTGACAATGGAGCGGACGTAAGTCTTATTCCTTATACTTCTAAACACAAATTTATTAGTGTCTATAAATTATACGCTGCAAATAATACTGCAATCGATACTTTTGGTACAGAAATTTTAAATCTTGATCTGGGTTTACGCCGAGAATTTCAATTCCGTTTATTGTGGCCAAAATTAGTAAACCTATACTAGGTGCAGATTTTTTAAATGAGTTCAATTTATTAATTGATATAAAGCATAAAAGATTAATTGATGGTGTAACTAACCTTGCAGTTTATGGTGACATTGCACCCATCTCTATTAATGAAAGTGTAAATACAACAAGCAGCTTATGTAAATATTCTGATTTATTTTCTATGTATCCCAATATAACAAAACCAAATTTTCTTGTTTCAAATGTTAAACATAATGTAAAACATCATATTGTAACTAAAGGACGACCTATAAATTGTAAAGCAAGACAATTAGATCCAAAACGGTTGGAAATAGCTAAAAGAGAATTTAAATATATGCTAGACAATAACATCATTAGTCCATCCAACTCAGAATGGGCAAGTCCCTTGCATATAGTAACAAAGAAAGATGGTTCTTTTCGTCCGTGTGGTGATTATAGAAGATTGAATGATTTAACTATGCCTGATCGATATAACATACCTCGAATCCACGATTTTCAACATATTTTAACTACTAAAACTATATTTTCTAAACTTGACATTACTAAAGCATATTATCACATTCCCGTAGCAGATGAAGATAAGGTAAAAACTGCCATCCTCACACTTTTTGGACTTTATCAATTCAATGTGATGAGTTTTGGTCTCAAAAATGCCCCTGCAACATTTCAAAGATTTATAAATGAAGTTCTTTATGGCCTAGACTTTGTGTTTCCATACTTAGATGATGTGTTGATCGCCTCTTCTTGCGAGGAAGAACATCGTTCACATCTTAAAATAGTTTTCCTGCGTTTAGATAAATATGGTCTACGGATTAATATTAGCAAATCAGTTTTGGGAGTACCTGTAATAGATTTTTAGGCTATCAAATATCTGCGGAAGGCTCCCAACCTCAACCTGAGAAATTTAAAGCTATCATAGAATATTCATTGCCAGAAACTATGCACTAATTACGTTCCTTCTTAGGAATGATCAATTTTTATCGTAATTATATATATAATGCCGCAAAAACTCAAGCCCCTCTATATGAACTTTTGAAAGGATCCACGAAAAAAATCGACGCAAAATACGATGGACCGATGAATCCAGACAAAGGTTTGAAAAATGCAAACAAGATGTTGCTCAAATAGCGTTAATGGCATATCCCAACTCGGATTACCCTCTGGCACTTCTCACAGATACATCTGATTGGGCTATTGGATCAGTTCTTCAACAAAAAGAACCAAATGGATGGAAGCCAATTGCATTTTTTGTAAAAAACCTAATGATGCTCAGAAAAATTACAGCGTTTATGACCTCGAACTTTTGGGTATATATTTATCCATTAAACATTTTAAGCATTTACTTGAAGGTCGAGATTTCGATATTTATACTGATCATAAGCCGTTAACATTCGATTTTAAGCAAAACAATGATAAAGCCTCCCCCAGACAACTAAGACACCTACAATATATCTCACAATTCTCTACTAACCTATACCATATCAGTGGTCGAAACAATGTGGTAGCAGACAGACTGTCTAGAATTGAGGACATCGATTCACCTATTGTCGATTATGACTTGATAGCAGATGCACAAATTAATTCTGATGAACTGCGACAATTGAAATTACATTCCAAATCATTACATTTTAAAGAGCACCAATTGCCATCAGGAAAGCTCTTGTATTGTGATACCTCTACTTCCAGTATCAGACCATTCACACAAAAAAAAATTTTCGAATGACAATATTTAATACAATTCACAGTTTAGCTCATTCTGGAATTCGAACTACTGTAAAAAAAATAACTAAAAGATTCATTTGACCAAATATGAAAAAAGATGTTAAACAGGGGACTCAAACTTGCATCAACTGTCAGAAAAATAAAATAACTAAACATACAAAATCAGAATATTCACAATTTCAAGCACCAGATGAGAGATTTAGTGTCGTTCATATAGATTTAATTGGACCTTATTCACCTTCTAATGGATACACATACTGCTTGACGTGTATTGATCGGTTTACCTCTTGGATGGAAGTGGTACCGTTATCAAATATCACTGTAGAAAGTATAGCAAAAGCTTTTTACGAGCATTGGATTTCCCGATTTGGTGTACCTACTTGTGTTATTACTGACAGAGGCACTCAATTTAGCACAGAAGGCAAAAAATTAAGATGAGATAACATCGTTATTTTACATTATCGACTTTTTACTGAAAATAAGTGTAATGTCATAGAGCTAGATATATTAGCATACTTATTCAATTCCTCTTTTATTAAACACGTTTAAGTAGTTAAATGCAATTTCTCTGTACTTAATAGAGGTAGAAGATTTGCTGATGGGGCACATCCTTTTATTCGCGTTATAACAGGTCTGACGCGAATAGAAGGATGTATTTATAGTATTTATAAGTGTAATGTCATAGCTAGATGTATTAGCATACTTATTCAATTCCTTTTTTATTAAACACGTTTAAGTAGTTAAATGCAATTTCTCTGCACTTAATAGAGATAGAAGATTTGATGAGGAGGGACATCCTTCGATTCGCGTTATAACAGGTTATACAGTATTTATAGAAAGTTTACGTTTACTAAATTCTACCCGGGACTGTTATCGCTCTATTCGCAGTACGATGCCATTACGCATGCGTTCAGAGTAGCCTGCCGATTTACCGATGTTTTTCAAAAAGAGTTTTTCATAGAATGTTTGTTTATATCGGCTCAAATAGTTTAGTTTGTCGCTCTGTCGACATTTTGTGCACACGAGAGTTAAACAGATCGTCACCTACAATTTAAAGTGGATTCTGAACCACTCACAAACATCCATGCCACCGTCCAGTATTCGCACTTGAAGCCTGTTCTACCAAAGGCCAGAGAGTCACTCAGCCATCAAGCCAATGTCAACTTAAATAGATCGCATGTTTGAAGTTGTTGTACTTACTGGATCTCCGAAAGCCAGATAGCATACACTGCATGCCGCCCCTACGTATACTACATACATTACATGAAGCCCCTACTGCGTCTACTACATATCCTACATGCCTTGCAAATACTTTCGCCTAAACATGTCATAATTTCATAGCGTACGCATAATTTCATAGAACTAGATGTATTAGCATATTTATTCAATCCATCTTTTACTAAACGCAATTAAATAATTAAAAGCGATTTCTCTGTACTTAATTAGCGGCCTGATGGCCAATGGGTTAGCGCTCTGGCCTTTGGTAGCACAGGTTTCAGGTTGGAATCCTGGCGGTGTCATGGATGTTTGTGAGTGGTTCGGAATCCACGTTAAACTGTAGGTCCCGTTCTAATTAGTCAGACATGTACACAAAAATGACCGTAGATTGACAAACCAAACTGTACTTTATAAAGGTAGGAAATTTGAGGATGAAGAAATATCGTTTTATTCGCGTTATAACGGGTCATACTGTATTCATAGAGAGTCCTTTTATATTATCAAAATCTACTCTGTATAACAATCGTTGTATTTGCAGCACTATGCCATTACGCATGCTCTCATAACAAGATGCCGATTGACCGCTTCAATAAGAGTTTTTCGTATCATGTTCGTTTTAAAAGTTTGCTCTGCCTACAGTCAAGTCGCCAAAAATTGCTCCGCCCACGAGACTCTCTTTCTTCTTTTCTACCCCTTAAGGCTCGTGCCCACCGAGGCGAGAAGTGTTTAAGCGACAAGATTTGACCAATCACTAGCCTCACCACGTTCGCCTGAAACCGGTTTGAAATGCACCACTTCGAGTTGACCAACTTTCAATTCGAAGCGGAACTTCTAAGCGTTAATGCGTAATGCTATTTCTGACATTTCGCTGTGAAGGGGTCGAACAAACTTTCTCGCCTGCCGCATGTCGCGTCGTCGCCTGTCGCCTCGGTGGGAAGGAGCCTTTACGGAGCCTTTTTTGTCCATCCATACAAGGATGGGCAAACTTTATCGGTCGCGGACCAAAAATCGAAGGAAAAAAAAAAAATATGGCGGGCCAAGATAAATTTTTCTGAAATTTTGAAAACAATATACTACAAGTATTGTAATTTAAATATGTTAATGAGATGACTGAAATTGCGATTTCATTCTTAAAAGTTCCTTATAGTGAGGTTCGAAGTAAGATGTACTGATTCTAAGGAACGAGGCTAAATGTTCATCTGTCAGTCTACTTCTAAAATAATTCTTTCTAAGATTCATAGTTGAAAACACTTACTCACATATATAAGATGAAGCCAACATAGCACTTATTTTCTGGGCGTCAGATATTAAATTTGGGAAACTTACTTCCGATATTGATTTGTAAAACTCTAACATTGGCATTTTTAGAAACAACTGCTTGAAATGATTGTTAGAATGCAACTCAATTGATTCAACCTGCAAATCTGACCTCATTGCTTGACAATTTACGTTGAAAGGTAGGGTAAAAATGTCCAATTCTGTTTCAATGGCACTGAAATCTTGAAATCTGCGTTTTAAATCAAAATGCCATTCTTTCAAGGCATCTTCATAAAATAATATTTGATCAAAGTAGAAAAGGAAATGGATAAATAATATATATTTGTGTTAATTTGCCTCGGACCAGAAAATTAAAATTCTATCCGCGGGTCGGATAGAACTTTCCGGAGGGCCGTAGTTTGCTCATCCCTGCCTTAGAACTTAACTTCTACAAAGTACAAAGGTCTATTTAATTTCAATTTTATTTTAATTTCTGTTTTAATTATTAATTCTCTTAATTATAAAATTTAAGTTTTCATATATTTACTAAATTTTAATTGTTTTTCATGTTTAAAGTTTAACTTTTAATTTTTTACTGAGTAAGGTACTCATTCTTAATTATTTCCCTTAATTACTTTTATGCAATTTTCTTGGAAGAAATTTTAATTTTAATTCTTTAATTCCTGTAAAAGAAGTACATAGATATTTTTCTCTAGACACTCTAAAAACACTACCCGTGCTTTTGTTGGTTTATATAAGCTTAAATAGACCGTGTGTTTGAAGCCTGTGAACATCCTGAATCTCCACAAGCCAGATAGCATATGGCACATGTCGCCTCTACTGCGTATACTACATGCCCTACATGCCTCGCAAAATGCTTTCGTATAAACATACCATTTATACATTTTATTAAGCCAACAATGCCATTAAAATTAACGATGGCAATTTACTGCTTCGCATTAAATCAGTATGAATATATTTTACACTTCGTTCATATTTTATATTCAATAATTACAACAATAAAGTTAAAACTGTCATTTGATTCTTAAACATTTGATTCATAAACCTATATTTCATTTGATTCTTAAACATTTGATTCATAAATCTATCTTTCATTGGATTCTTAGTATTCGGATGGATATTTACGAGTATTAAGAACATTTTTTAATTGTTGAACTAGTTTTTTAGTCATTTCATGCTCTCTATATATATGCTCATTTGAGGTATGCGCTATAGCTCATGATATATAGCTATGAGGTTTGCTCTCTATATATGCACATCCATGCTCGATATGAGGTTCTTCTTATGATACAAATTTTAGCTACTGTTTTGAGAAATAGTTACATTTTTGTGGTTATACATTTATAATATCCCGTGGTAACACCACAATTATTTCTTATAGTAAATTATCTTGCGGGCCCAAATGATCTAACTGTATGGAAATGCATCCTAACTACGCTGGGCCGCATATAAAATTATACATCCCCACATTAGATTTAGACCCAGAATAGACATTTTGTTAGTGAAACATTGAAACACAATGAGTTGTTATTACTGTATTTATTATTATTCTTACATGTGAGCATAGATGGCATAATAAAAATGTTACTAAACGCTCATTGTAATAAAATACATAACACTCAAAATGAAATATAAGAACTATATAAATAAAAACAAAATCATTAAAAATATCTATTTGACTAGTGCGATATGTGTTTCTGCACTCTTTCCCTTAGCTTTTGCAAATCGATCTTCATTTGGGTATTTGCACATCGAAATTGCTGTTGCGTCCGTTATGTTTGAGCGTGTTCTGTGTTGGGTCAATTTCACTTTAGAGAAAAAACCATTCGCAAGTGTAAGTTGAATTAAAAGCTCTCACAACTTCAATTAAGAGTCTTGCTTGCTCTTCTATCAACAATTAACTGTGCGTATCTAGCGATGGTCACTGAGGTCACTTAAGCGAAACATAGAACCTGTTATATTAGATGTTCAAAGATGCGCGAGCATCATGGATTCGCATAATACAATTTAATTATTCTGCGAACTCGTAACTGTAAACTCATCAATAAAACAGGTCCTATATTCGCAAGAATATTATTTTAAAATCAAAGTTAATTTTTTTTTTCTCATCATTTCGACAGTTTATTTTTTGAATAGATGGATGCACACATAATGTATTTTTTTTAATACGCTGGTTTTCCCTACTTTGGCCATTCTAAAATAAATATATTTTGTGAAAGTGTGATAAATCTCACGGGCCGGAAAATATTCAAGGCGGGGCCACGGGTTGGCCACTCCTGATCTAAAATGTAATTTTGTTTCCGATTCATATTCAACTATATTAAATTTCGAATTCTATTTTCAAATTCTTACGAGATATATTCTATTGGGTTGAAATCTAGTGGCTACAAAAACATTTTAGAAATTATTAATTTTGTTCAGTAATAAAGCAACTAAAAAGAAAATTTGCCCTAATATACTTATTATTGCTATCATGATAAATATTTCGGTTGTTGTTGTTATCGTGTCCCTTATGGAAGGATGTAAGAGGGGTGCAGCTTCTGTTCTGATGGAGCACCCGTAGGTAGAAGTCTGACTTCTGCTCCGTGTCGCTCTTACAGTCATAGGAGACCGGGACCTACGACTTAAAGTGGATTCCGAACCACTACAAACATCCATGGCACCGCCATGGATGTTCGTAGAATTCGCTTCGTTCGTTCGTTCCATTAAATATTTCGGTCTACAGATAGATTCAAAACATTTATCATGATGGCAATGATAAGCATATTAGGGCTATCATGATACATATAATAATGATACATATGATACATATAATAATGATACATATGATACATATAATAATGATACATTAATGATACATATAATTATCATGATACATGTAATAAGCCTATTAGGCGAATTTTCTTTTGTAGTTGCTTTATTAGTGAACAAAATTAATAATTTCTAAAACTCTTTCTTTCTCATAAACGCTTTCTTTTCTAAACTTTTTTTCGTCTTTCTAAAAACGCTTTCGCTCTGTAGACCGAAATTTTGGATTATTTGAAATATTTTTCTTTTTTAATACTTTAATATGCATTTACAACAATATTATTATTATATTTACATCAATAAATTCGAATTTGCGCATTTATCGGAATCATATGCACAACTCACACAATTATTCCTCCATCGCCATTTTTATAAATCAAATAAACTTTTACAATTCTTTTTTTTTATTTACCAAACTACTATGCAGCTGTAGCTGAAATTTATTACATTTTCTTTTTTTTGACAAATATGATAACATAAACACGTTTTTTTTTATGTTCACTGGGGAGGAAAATCAGTTTCCAATTCTTTTTTACTTTTTATCTCGTTTTTCATTTCTTACCACCTGCTTTTGATTTTTTGTTAATTTATTCTTGAGTACATTATTATGTAAATAAAACGTCTGCTTATAATATGGAGTGGGTTTTTTAACTTCAATAATAATCGTTTCATACGGAAATTAATGTTATGCTTAATGGTTTTTTTTTTTGTTTTTTGTTTTTTTGAGTGTCTACTATATATATATATATATATATATATATAAAATGTCCGTTATACTTTATGAACAATTAAAACAAATATATATATAAAATATTTTCTATTGAAACATCATTGGTTCTAATTTTTTACGTCATTCTGTTCTTTTTAGAAAGAAAAATAAATAATAAGAAAAAATATATAAAATCTCGAAGATACGAACTTTGTGGTTTAGTATGCGTCAGATTTTGTGAAGTGAAGGTTGTAGAAATTCGACTGCTAATTTCCGATAGTACGCTATTGTAGGTATGTACAATTTTGTGTATTCTCTCCTAATTTTATGTTTATAAAATAGTATATAAATATTTTAAACTTTTTGTGTTTTGAGGATGTTAATTATAGTTTGTAATTTTGCATTGAATCTTTTTTTTAATTAGTTTCTGTTGTGTTTTGTTTTTTATTTTGTAATATATGCGACTTTTGAGATTAATAACATGTTAATAGTGTTTGTGGTTATTATATAAGTATCTGGTTGAATTTTTGTTATTGCAAGTTTGTTTCTTTATTTTGTTTTGGAGCCTGTTTAATTCTTGTTTATATGGAGGATATTTCGTGATCTGCTAAAAGTTTTTGGAGTGTATTTTTTTAAACTGGCCAATAGTTATCAAATATAAGTATAACCTAATAATATTTAGTTCCGTTCATTGTTCTCAGTTTGCTAAGCCCCAGTTTTGTTTTATGTGTTTAAGAATCATGAGTTTCTCTTGCAAAAATAGTTCTTTCAATACTAAATTATAATACATGATAATTAAGTTCATTTGACATTTAATACTTATAATGTGGTTCAAGTAAGTAAAATATGTCTCGTAAAAAGAAGAAAATTAAATACTCATAAGATGAGCTAACTACGTTGTGATGATTAAAGCATTGAATATAAATTGAAAAAATTCTAATACAAGTTTTGAGGAAATTAATTGTATTTTGTAACTTTGTATTGAAATTTTTTTTTAAATTTCGGTTATGTTATGTTTTTTAATTAGTAATTTACGTAACGTTTTGAGATTAATAACATGTAAATAGTATTTGTGGTTATTATGTAAGGGTTAACAGTTTTAATAAAGTTTATTTTTTATAAGTTTTAAGTAAATGTATCAACTAATATCATTTAGTGTCTTTTATTGTTCTCGTATTGCTAAGTTCCAGTTTCGTTTTATATGCTTAAAATTTATCAGTTTCACTTTTATAAAATAATTTTTTTCATAATAATGTGTTTGAATTAAGTAAAATATGTCTCTTAAAAAAAGCAATTCAATACTCATGACATGAGCTAAAAAAACGTTATTGGGATAAAAACATTGAATATAATTAATTGATTCATGGTAATGACCGTGATATTAAAGGTAATGATGCTAATTAACTCATTTTTGTTAATTTTGGTTATGTTTTGTTTCTTATTTTTTAATTATTGTGACTTTTTGAGAATAATAGTATTTGTGGTTATTACGTAACGGTTAACAGTTTTAATAAAATATATTTTTTTTGTATGTTTTAATAGCAAATGTATCAACCAATACAATTTTTTTTTTTCTGAGTTTATCAACTTGTAAATAGTATTTGTGGTTAATATGTAACGGTTTAATTTTTGAAAATTTTAGTAGCAAATGTATTAACTAATGCAATTTAGTTCCGTTTATTTTTCTCGTTTTGCTAAGCTCAAGTTTTGGCTTATATGCTTAAGATTTATCAGTTTCACTTTTCAAAACTTGATTTTGAAAACTAAATAATAGATAATTGAGTTCATTTGACATTTAATAAATATAATGGGGTTCAATTAAGTAAATTATATCTCGTAAAAGAAAAATTCAATAATACTCAGAACATGATCTAAAACTTTGTTGTCGTGAAAACATTGTAATTAATTAACTCATGCTAAGAGTGTAACCATGCTAAAAATGGTTTGTGAATTGATTTCAAAATATTTTGAGAATTTCACTAATTGAACATATAATGATGATATTTGTCATTCATTAATTTTTTAAAAAAATTCAAATGTTGTTAAATAGTAATTTTTTCTCAATTTTTTTTTTCAAAATTAGAATACAAATATTTTAAATTTTTTTTATGTTTTGTACTATTTTATTCTACTATTCAAACTTTTTTTTAATTTCGGTTGTGTTTCGTTTTTCCAATTAGTAATTTATGGGATTTTTGAGATTAATAATATGAAAATAATATTTGGGGCTATTATGTAACGGTTAACACTTTGTTCGCGCCAACTCGCAAGGATACCTAGCGGCGAAAAGTGTGACTACACATGTGCCTGCGAGCGCATAAGTGAGTGATCAGTTTTGGCAAGAGAGAACATCACGGCTTGGCTGTGCCTGTGTCGTGTAAATAAAGTGATTGTTAAGTTTTAAACCTGTGTTTTTTTATTGTGTAAGTGTGTGAGTGTGATACAGTCCGCTTGTGAAAGAGAACATGTGTGAGTGCTGTTAGTGCTATTGACGAGAACACTTTTGATAAAGTATTTTTTTAAATTTTAGAAGAAAATGTACCAACTAATGCAATTTAGTTACGTTTATTTTTCTCGTTTTGCTAAGCTCCAGTTTTGTTTCATGTGCTTAAGATTTATCATTTTCACTTTACAAAACTTGTTTTTTGAAAACTAAATTATAATATATGTTAATCAAATTTGCTTCACATTTATAATGCGATACAATTAAGTAAAATATGCCTCATAAAAGGAGAAATTCAATATTCAGAACATGAGCAAAAAATACGTGCGAGAATGTAGTTAATTAACTAATGGTAAGAATGTAACCAGGCTAAAATGCTCTCTATTACCATAATCAGCATGAACACCAAAACAAATTTATTGTATTTATAAGAAAATTAAAAATTTGTATTCATCTGTAAGTGTAACAATTGTGCAAATATTAATTTTGTAATCAAAAAGAAAATTTGATTTTTAATATAATCTAAAAATATTTTTTCATCCGAAATTAATGTTATGCGAAAACTTTTTGTGAATCAATATTTAGTGTTCGTTATACATTTTTTCATGTTTTTACTGAGTTCCAGTTTCGTTTTATATGCTTAAAATTTATCAGTTTCCTTTACGAAACTTTTTTTCATATTAATGTGTTTGAATTATACCAAATATGTCTTGTAAAAAAAGAAATTCAATACAAAACGAGCTAAAAACGTTTTTAAAAAAAACATTGAATATAATTAATTGATTCATAATGATAATTAATTTGTGTTAATTAACTCATTTTTTTATTTTGCTATGTTTTTGTTTTTTATTTTTTAATTATTGTGACTTTTTGAGAATAATAATATGTAAATAGTATTTTGTAAAAGTAAGGTAAACAGTTTAATAAAATATAATTTTTGTATGAATAGCAAATTTATCAACCAATACAATTTAGTTTTTTTTCTGAGTAAAAAACAGTTTGAATGGTTATTTAACTGTTTAATTTTAAAAATAAGATTGTATCAACTAATGAAATGTAGTTTCATTTATTTTTCTTATTTTGTAAGCTCATTTTGTTTTTTAATGACCTTAAAAAGTTTCACAAAACTTGTTTTTAAAACTTAATAGATAACTAACTTCTTTGACATTTAATAATTATATTTTCAATTAAGTAAATTATATCTCGTAAAAATTGAACATGAAAAATATTGTTTGTTTGAATCAATAGAAAATATTGTTTGTAATTAATTCTCATGTTAAAAGTGTAACCATGTTAAAAATGGTAATGAGAAAAATATTTTTGAAACCGGTTAAACATATAATGATGATATTTGTCATTCATTGGCCGTTTTATTTGCTATACATTAACCTTTTTCTCAATTTTTATTTTTCAAAATTAGAATACAAATATTTTAAATTTTTTCTGTTTTGTGGATATTAATTCTACTTTGTAATATCTATTCAAACTTTTTTTAGTTTCGGTTGTGTTTCGTTGTTTAATTAGTAATTTATGAGCTTTTTGAGATTAATAATATGAAAATAATATTTGCGGTTATTATGTAATGTAAGTTAACATTTTTAATAAAGTACAATTTTTGTAAGTTTTGACAGCAAATGCATCAACTAATATCATTTAGTGCCATTTATTTTTCTTCATGTTTTGCTAAGCTTTAGTTTTGATATATATGCTTTAGAATTATCAGTTTCACTTTACAAAAACTAGTTTTTTTTCATATTAATGTGAATTATATAAAATATGTTTTCGTAAAAAAGAAATTCAATGCTCTGACATGGGCTAAAAAAACATTATTGTGATGAAAAACATTGAATATAATTGATTGCTTCATGATAATGACTGATGTTAACGGTAATGATATTAAATAACTCATTTTTTAATTTCGGTTATGCTCTTTGTTTTAATTTTTAATTATTATATCTTTTTGAGAATAATAATATGTAAAATAGTATTTGTGTTTATTACGTAACGATTAACAGTTTTAATAAAATATAATTTTTGTATGTTTTAATAGCAAATGTATTAACCAATACAATTTAGTTTTTTTTTTGATAAACTCAACTTGTAAATAGTATTTGTGGTTAATATGTAACGGTTTAATTTTTGAAAATTTTAGTAGCAATGTATCAACTAATGAAATTTAGTTTATTTATTTTTCTCGTTTTGTTAAGCTCCAGTTTTATTTTATATGCTTAAGATTTATTAGTTTCACTTTACAAAACTTGTCTTTGAAAAACTAAATTATAGATAATAAGTTTCGTTTGACATTTAATAATTATAATGGGGCTTCAATTAAGTAAATTATATCTCGTAAAAGAATAAATTCAATAATACTCAGAACATGATCTAAAATATTGTTTGCAAAAAAAAATATTGAAATATTTACTGTGATGAAAATTTTGTTTGTAATTAATTAACTCATGCTAAAAGTGTAACCATGTTAAAAATGGTTTGTGAGTTGATTTCAAAATATTTTGAGAATTTTACTAATGAAACATATAATGATGATATTTGCCATTCCTTCATTTTTTTATATAAAATTCAAATGTGTGATTAAATAGTAATTTTTCTCAATTTTTATTTTTCAAAATTAGAATACAAATATTTTAATTTTTTTTTCTGTTTTGTGGACATAAATTCTACTTTGTAATATTCTATTCAAACTAATTTTTAGTTTCGGTTGTGTTTCGTTTTTAATTAGTAATTTTTGGACTTTTGGCGATTAATAACATGTAAATAGTATTTATGGTTATTACGTAACGGTTAACACTTTTGATAAAGTATATATTTTTAAATTTAAAGAAAATGTTTCAACTAATCATATTTAGTTTCGTTTATTTTCCTCATTTTGCTAAGCTCCAGTTTTGTTTTATGTGCTTAAGAATTACCAGTTTCACTTTACAAAATTGTTTTTCAAAAACTAAATTATAATATATGATAATTAAGTTTGTTGTACTTTTTAATAGTTATAATGTGGTTTAATTAAGTAAAATATGTCTTGTAAAAGAAGAAATTTAATACTAATCACTATGAGCTAAATACGTTGTTGTAAAAAAACATTGAATGTATTTAACTGACTCGTAATAAGATTGTAATCCTGCTAAAAATTCCCTCTATAACCATAATGACCTAAATACCAAGACGAATTTATTGTCAGTTCTAAAAACTCAAAAAAATTTATTTTCATCTGTAAAGGGTAACAATTGTGCAAATATTGTTTTGTAATCAAAAGGAAAAATGTGGTTTTTCAAAATGCTCCGTAAAATGTGTAATGAGAAAACTGAAACCGGTAAACATTTCTGCAGATATTTTCTATTTGCCGTTATTTGCTATACATTAACCTATTTACACGTGAGTAAAGTTTTTTTGCCATTGAATCTTGTATGCTAAGAGAAACAAGTAATATAAAAAAATGTTTTTTAAGCCAATTCCTATTTTTTTTTTCTCACTCTATTGCAGAATGTTCTTTATAAATAATTTTCATTTATTTTTTTTAAGTTTATCTGGTAGATATATGCAACTGAAATCTAAAAAAAAAAAAAAAAAAAAAAAAAAAATTAATGAATTAAATTTAATTATTGAATTAATATTTGAAAAAATTGTATTAACATCAAGTGTCATCCATTACAGGTTAAAAAATGCATTTGAACTTGAGTGGATGAGTAAAAGGATTTTATGAACGATTGAACATTTGAACAAAAATATATATAGGGAGAGTGTGAGCTAATAGAAGGAATTGAAAAAGAGTGCTAAATATATATTTTTTAATTTCATCCCATTCAAAATGCGAAATCGCTTGTGAAATATGTATGAAACGTTTTGTAAATTTTACTGAATAATTATATATATAGTTTAATGAAGGGATTTGCAATAAACTCATCATTTTTAAAATTCAGATGTTGTGATTAAATGGTAATTTTTTCTTAATTTTATACATAATTTCTCTGAAATTAATGTTATTACAAAAAAAAAAAAAACTCATATTTTAAATTCTATTTAGTAAGTTCTCTTTAATAGCATCGTATAAAAAAAAAATTGAATGAAAAATAGCATTTATATTAATATTAGCATTTATATAGCATTATTGAATAGCATTTTATATTTGTGGAAAATATTCAAATTTTAAAAATAATTAATTCATAATAAAATTATTTTACATTTTTTTTAAAATTATGCTTAACATTATTTGGTACTTTGGCGACAGACTTGGCGGTTTTTAAGTGTCGCTAATCTAACAGCTACTAAGGTTACCAAACCAATAGAATAGATTGGTTTGGCGGAATTACTTAAAAACCGCCAAATCTGTAGCTGCGGTTAGCGCGTGTGCTCTTATTGGCGCAACTGTCGCCAAGGTACAGTTAATACGTAAGTACCCATTATTTTAATAATAACCAAATTTAACGCTTAAAAATTTACAATAAAGAAAAGAATAAGGTGTTTAGTTCTCTTAATGTAAAAAAAATGAAAAATATCTATATGTTATTAAATAATGTAAAATTTTAACGTGTACAAACATTTTTTTGAAAATATATAATACATTTCAATAAATAATAAGGTTTGTTCATTGTTTTTGTTATGTTTTCTAAACACTCTGGCTGTGTGTTAAAAATATATTTTATTTGAACATATGATTAGATTATTTATCAGTCGTATGCAATATATCATTAAATTAAGTGATTTTATTTTTATGTGTGTAATAAATTTTATATGCATTTAACTAGAGGGAAAATTAAAGAAATTACTAAAACCTCTCTAATAACTAAAGTTCATGATCATTAAAAATGACTGAATATTATTTTTTTTTTCCTTCGATTAGATGTTGGTTGTTTTTTATTGTTATAAAATAAGATAAGGATTGATAAGATTAAATAAAGCAAGCTATTAAAATTATTCTGATAGAGTTGGGGCTATTTAATGATTTCAAAATACAGGGCGGCGAAATGTCAGCATTACGTTTACACAGAATTTTAAATAAATATAAATAATTAAAATTTCTACGAGATGGCGCCACCATACAAAGAATTTATTATCCATTAAAAGGTGAAAATTATAAGATACTTTTTACGATGTACATAGCAGCAAATAAAATTAATACGTTGAAAACCGGTATGCAGTGAAAAGAATGCAGCCTGAATTCTGCATATTTTTGTAAATACTTAATAAAATTTTTAAATTTGAAATTAAATGTGAAAGATATAAGAAAATGATCTTGTGGGCCACTTTGAAATGCATCCTAACTCAATGTATAAAACTATATTTCCCCCTATTAGATTTAGACCGACTTTATGCATTTTTTGGAGTGAAAAAAAAATTGAAACAGAATGAGTTATTATTGTTGTGTTTACTATTATTCTTATCCGTAAACATAGATAATGTAATAATAATGATACTAAACGCACATTGTGAAGAAATAACACTAAAAAAGAAATATAAAAAGCATATAAATATAAACGAAATAAAAAAAAAAAATGAAATCATTCAAAAATATTTATTTTACTAGTGATATATTTGTTTCTTCATTCATCATGAGTTTTCAGAATATAATTTAATTATTCTGCGAACTCATAAATAATACAGGCGTTATCTGTCCTATATTCACAAGAATATTACTTTTAAAAACAAAATTCATTCTTTCTCATAATTATCGACAGTTCATTTTGAATATAGGGATGCACGCATAATGTTTTTTTTTAGTACATTGGTTTTCACTACTTTGGCCATTGTAAAATAAATATATTTTGTAAAAGTGTGATATATTTCAAGGGCCGGAAAAAAATATTCAAGTTGGGCCGCGGGTTTTTCCATCCCTGCATTAAGAGATAGCAAAACACAGAGTGTACATATTAGCAAAAGAAACTAAAAAGCGTTGAAAACGGTATGCAGTGAAAATCCCTTGAATTTCTGCATATTTTTTGTATATATTTAATAAAAATTAAAAAAAAAAAAAAATTAGTTTAAAAGAAAATATTAAAAAATATTGTTTACGAAAAGTGATTAGTATATTCCGCAATGGTTGTCTCTCTTGAAGCTATATGAATTTCCGTCGTCCTTCTTCAAAGCGTTAAAATTTAGGAATCAAAATAGCTCTTCTGATTAGTAATTTCAGCTATTCGGTTGTCTATAGCAGGGGTCTCCAAACTACGGCCCGCGGGCCAAATCCGGCCCGCCTGTGCCATCCATCCGGCCCGCGACAGCAATTAGCTTATTGTTGCTGTAATAAGTTGGATAAAAAACACCACAGAATGACAATAACTCGTTTCTATTGACTTGCTAGGTAAAGCTTGATGACATGCATAATACGCAGAAAATTTAACTTAAGCATAACAACTAACGAATAATTGAAATGAATCCCACTAACACTATAAGCTAGTGAACATCCCGCAGTTACCCTCGGTAGTTATGTTGGGGTAAAAAGTGGTGTAGTTGTGGATCAATTTTACATGTACCAATTATTAAAAGAGATTCAAGATGCTCATCGGTTAACTTAGATCTGTAAACATTCTTTGTGCACTTCATTTTGGAGAATGCTTTCTCACTCAAGTAAGTAGCACCAAAAACAGAAATCAGCACACGAGCAAATTTATGTAAAATTACCAAACTGCATCAGTGGAAGACTTCTTATAACTCTCTAAACTCCAATTTAACAAGCGTATGCTCGCTCAGAACGCATGCGCGGTGACTGGTCAAGAAATTATAAATAATGGCAAAAAATTAAAACGGTTTTGGCCCTTGTTACTACTAGAGTAAACAATGTGGCCCTAAGGCTGGAAAGTTTGGAGACCCCTGGTCTATAGTGTACACATACTGTTTTCAGTCGTGGAAACGACTGATGGGCCTTTGTCATAGAAGGCACGAAGCCTGTGCCTGGAACTAGAAACCCTAGCATGGAAAACAGGGATGTTTTGAAAACTTCATTACGAATGTGAGGGAATTTTCGTGAAAACATTTACTAATGTTAATAATGGTCCTGAGATTAAGATCTTCGTGTAGCGGCTTTCGATGCACAAAACACGGGTAATTAATGCGTTGTATATGTGCGTTAGATTAATATTTTTAGTCTAAATTTCAAACAGTGTTTCACTTGATTGATACAGTCTTTCGAGACATGTTGGTTGTATTAAATAATAAATAGCATGAAAAACTCTTCTTTACCTCAAAAAAATTAGAATGCATTTTATTTAATACTTATAAGTATAATGAATGTTTCGAAAATAATATGATTATATTAATATAGTTCATTAAATGCTTTTAAAATTTTTTACCTTCAGAACTTTTTAAAAATAAGTTATTAAAATTGTTTTTATACATTTTTAATATTTTGCATATCTTTTTTTTTTTACAGTTTTTAGAACACTGTTCAGAATTTCTGTTATATTGTTGAGCTTGACTGCAGCTTCGCCATGGAATACTTTCTAAAGGAATTGTATCCCCGAAGTACCAGAAAATAAAGATTTTCCTGAATTCAGATGAAGTTGTGGTGGGACAGTGTAAAATCTTCTCTTTAAAACGTTTCAGAAAAGTTTCCAAGTACCACGCGAGTTTTTTTCAAGAAACAGGGTTCCTGGTATGTTAGAGATTTGAAAAGCCCCAACAAGCTTTACGTCAACTTGAAAGAAGTCCAGTCAGAGTGGGGACCACTAGAAATCGGCGACATCATCGGTCTTGGCACTCCATACCTTTCCGAAGATGGCGGATTTGTGTGCGAATTTGCATGTAAAAACCAGAGGGAAATCGAAAAGATTTATGGAGAATAAATCTGAAACTCCTGCTTCATCCACAATCCAGCAAGATCATTTTCAAGACGGCGAATCTTCATCAGGTTTTAACAATAGATCAATAATAGAACCAGATATAAACTCCATTGACAGCGAAACAGGAAGAAATGAACGATTGGATAATGTTGGGGTTAATTCATTGAATACTTTGAACACTAGACATTCATCAAATAGAAATGATGTTGAAGAAAGTAGATTATTCTTTAATAATCTTCTTGTAGGAACGGATAAATGTTTTGAAGGAAGTAAAAGAAATGATTCTGAATCATTTCAACGGCCTCGAGGTGTTAAACATCTGAAATTTCATAAACTTTTTGAACCTATGAGAAATAGCAAAAGCATTTGTGGGCGAAAAATTCAATAACTATGCAGAATAAAACCAGAAACAAAAAGCTGCCTAATTTATCGAAAACATCTCGCAAAAGAATAGAGTTCCAAAAGGGAGTGAAGATAATTGAACGCAAAAGCATCGAAATGCGACTCTATTTTAAAAAAAAATAGAATTTTTAGTTCCGATTCAGAAAAAGTCTGAAGACGAAAGAAAAATCCAACTATTAAAAAGAATAAAAAAGGAAAACCAATAAATTAAGATTTGCAAATTCAATTTTGAAGAAAGCTATAACCAAAGTTGATAAAACCAAAACGACCATTAGTGAGTCGCAACATCTAAAAATCTGTTAAGGCAACTGAAATATCAATGACACAAACTGAAGAATTTGGTTCTGAAACGATGAAGCATTTTGAGGACTCAGAAAAAGTAATTCCAGTGCAAGTGTGTTTCAAGACATACTTTTATGTCCTTCAAAGTTAATTGCAGAACAAAAAGTGTGAAGAGGTTCAATCGGCTCCAGATGACAATAGCAATGAAAAATGCTTTCATCAAAGAAAATGGCACTCATATAAGAAATCACTCACTTAGAAACGAATCTGAAAGTAACGAACTATGTGAATCCTCCGAAATGATTGAACCTAACAAAAAGAAAACTGTTGACAGAACTTCATTAACCGATTCGAAGTCTACGGAACCTCGCCCTAAGAAACTGCGTGGAAGAGTAGAGTGGTTCAGTGAAAAGTGCTCGGGTTCAAGAGTTCAAATGGAACACCCAACTTCCAGAAACCTGAGTGACAAATTCTCGTACTCGGAAAAAGATAAAAACGGAGATGCTCCTCGAGTTTAATGAAACCCACAAACTTTACAAGCCCTGAAAAGGTGTCAGCTGAATCTCATTTTGAAAACCCATCTGTAAAGCAAAAGCACTGCAAAACCTTCCGTTTCGAGTTATGCTCATGAAATTATGGAGAGCATCACAAAAGACAAGATCACATCACCAAGAAGGCCAAGTGACGATGGATATCCTATGGAGTTTTTAATCGATATGCAAAATAAAGAACACAAAGGGGATAAAAGCCCCCCACACATAGATTACTTAAGGAAGCAAAAGTCCCAGATGAAAATGCAAGAAACCCAGACGATGTAAAATCCATTTCCGCACATAAAAACTTTCCAAGTCCCCCACAATTGTCAGCTGAATCTCCTTTGAAAACCCATCTGTAAAGCAAAACACTGCAAAGCCTTCCGTTTCGTGTGATGCTCATGAAAATATAGAGAGCTTCACAAAAGACAAGATCAAGTCACCATTTCCAAGAAGGCCAAGTGACGATGGATATCCTATGGGGTTTTTAATCGATATGCAAAATAAAGAACACAAAGGGGATAAAAGCCTCCCATACATAGATTACATAAGGGAAGCAAAAGTCCCAGATGAAAATGCCAGAAACCCAGACGATGTAAAATCCATTTCCGCACATAAAAACTTTCCAAGTCCCCCACAATTGTCAGCTGAATCTCCTTTTTGAAACCCATCTGTAAAAGTGCAAAGCTTCCGTTTCGTGTGATGCTCAAAAATATAGAGAGCTTCACAAAAGACAAGATCAAGTCACCATTTCCAAGAAGGCCAAGTGACGATGGATATCCTATGGGTTTTTAATCGATATGCAAAATAAAGAACACAAAGGGGATAAAAAGCCCCCATACATAGATTACATATCAAAAGTCCCAGATGAAAATGCCAGAAACCCAGACGATGTAAAATCCATTTCCGCACATAAAAACTTTCCAAGTCCCCCACAATTGTCAGCTGAATCTCCTTTTGAAAACCCATCTGTAAAGCAAAACACTGCAAAAAGCCTTCCGTTTCAGTTATGCTCATGAAAATATAGAGAGCTTCACAAAAGACAAGATCAAGTCACCATTCCAAGAAGGCCAAGTGACGATGGATATCCTATGGGTTTTTTAATCGATATGCAAAATAAAGAACACAAAGGGGATAAAAGCCTCCCATACATAGATTACATAAGGGAAGCAAAAGTCCCAGATGAAAATGCCAGAAACCCAGACGATGTAAAATCCATTTCCGCACATAAAACTTTCCAAGTCCCCCAATTGTCACAATCTCCTTTTGAAAACCCATCTGTAGATTACTTGAAATTATGGAGAACATCACAAAAGACAAGATCACATCACCAAGAAGGCCAAGTGAAATATCCTATGGAGTTTTTAATCGATATGCAAAATAAAGAACACAAAGGGGATAAAAAGCCCCCCACACATAGATTACTTAAGGGAAGCAAAAGTCCCAGATGAAAATGCCAGAAACCCAGACGATGTAAAAAATCCATTTCCGCACATAAAAACTTTCCAAGTCCCCCACAATTGTCAGCTGAATCTCCTTTTGAAAACCCATCTGTAAAGCAAAACACTGCAAAGCCTTCCGTTTCGTGTGATGCCTCATGAAAATATAGAGAGCTTCACAAAAGTCAAGATCAAGCCACCAGTTCCAGAAGGCCAAGTGGCTATGGATCTCGTATGAAATTTTTAATCGATATGCAATGTGAAAACAACAGAGTGGATGGAAACACCCCACACACAGATTACATAAGTGAAGCAAAAGTCCCAGATGAAAATGCAAGAAACCCAGAGGATGTAAAATCCATTTCCGCCAATAAAAAGCAAAGCTCCAAACCGAAACTTCAGAGCCCCATGCTATTTCCGGAGTTCCAAACTGCGAACCTGTCGAGACTATTTATGGTGACTTGCACTCAACTACGGTGGAACTTGAAAGATTTGAAGTAAAAACGAATAGAAAATGATATACCTATTGCCGAAAATAACCGGCCAGAAGTTAATAGTCCTGTTCGAAGTTTTGTTCAACAGCCATCCACAAAACATGAAGTTTCAGCAACTGTCTGAGTACCACCAAAGAAAATTCAAAAACGACTGGATCAGATCTCATTGGAGCAAAAGGATTCGACCCATTTAATTTCAATTTCTGAACTTAATTCCCGTTCCGTTATAGAAGACATTATTCAGTGGAGTCCTAATTGGTTGGAAGAACAGTCCAGAAACAAAACTCCCCCTCTAAGGCTATCTAATGGGGAGACATATACCTTTTATGGTTCTCTTCTCATGATTCTTTCGTTAAATCTTACTATCCCATGATTATGCTGGAAATTTGGGAATCACTTTTCATAGAATCTAAACCTCTGTTGTCTGACAATCAAGACTACAATAAATTTTTTTTACATCATTTCAAGCATTAATTTTCAGAAGGACTTCATGGAGCTCCACTGTGAATCGGTCGTTAATGAAGAATTATCTTTTTGTCCTCGTGAAGGAGAAGTTATTCTTTTGGATATCAAAGCTGAAGAACAGAGAATGAACCGGTACATATTTGGTTATATAGATCAACACAAAGTAGAAGAAGGGAATTTGAAAGACGACTCGTTAAAAATGTGGCAAAAATTGCCAAAAGAGTGGCTGCAAAATGCAAAGATATGGTCGTTTAACGTATATATAAAGGAAACTAATAGAAATCTTAAAACTGGCACAGTTAGTGTTTCTCGTGGAATTTTAAATATAAAAAAGAAACTTCAATTAGTTGATGCACTTCCTCGCATTAAGGGGCTCTCCTTGCTGAAGGAGATCTTACAGCCTTCTGAAGAGATGTTCATTTCTTGCAGATCTGCTCAGAAACCATCTTGGGCCGAACTTGTTCAGAAAATTAGCGATGAACTGATACGCGAAGAACCTCAAAGTAAGATAATTTTAATCAATGCACCTCCCGGGACTGGCAAAACTGGCGTCATTATCGATCTGATTAAAAAAATCTGATTTTTGATAATATCTCTAAAAACAAAAGTTTTGCTGTGCGCTCCATCCCTTACATCCGCTGACGAATTGGGGGAAAAAGCTCATAGAATTGAACAACCGATGCAGTTGGAAGGGAAATTCCATTGAGTTTGTCAGATTCTGGTCAGGTTGACAAAATCCATTCGATACTTCAGGGGTATGTACTCGGTTGTAAAGTACAGAAACTGTTTGATGAGCAAAAGGAAAGGATATTCGAGGAACATGGTAAAGATTTGAAGGATTTAGAAAGCAAAATAAATGACATTTTATGTAAGAAAATCTAAATAATTCTTCCTACGCAAAGACAGATAATGAATCATTAAAAAAACATTAATGGATCAGCGGAAATCTCTTAAAGAGAAAAAATCTGTTACAACTGGGATTCATTACATCAAATAATGTATGAGAATACTGTCTTAAGAGAATCGAATGTAATCCTTACAACTTTATATGATTCCATGAATCCTTTGATGAATGAGTTCTTTGAGACTGGTCAAGAAGGACAACGCATTTACTGCATTGTAGATGACGCTTCCAGATGCACAGAACCAGAAATTCTACAATGCCTGAATACAGAAGTGAAGAGGCTTATTTTAGTAGGGGACATACAACAATTACCCCCATCTGTGTCTTCAACATATGCTATTAATTGGGGCTTCAGGAGATCCATGCTAGAAAGACTTTATAAATATATTAGAAAACAGAATTGTAGCATACCAACATTTTCTTTGACGGAACAACATAGAATGCGATCGCAAATTTCGCATTTTCCGTCCAAATACTTCTACGGTAATCAACTTGAAACTGCCCCGGATACTGAGGAAAGATTCCTGTATTGTCCTTTAAAACCTGCCATTGTGTATGACATCTTAACTAACATTTCTGGCATGGATGGACAAGACCTGGATGGCGAAGAAACTTCTTTCTTCCTTGCATTTGTTCGCAGTTACTGCAAGTTGTTCCGAATGCCCTTCGATTGGCGTGATTGTGCCCAATCACAAAGCAGTATCACTATACAGAAGTACGCTGTCTGGAAACCCTGCATTGAGGAATGTGGAAGTGAATGTCGTGGATAAGTACCAAGGAAGGAGAAGGACATAATCATCATCGCTTGCATCAACCCATCCAGCGAAGACCAAAGCTTTTTTGCGTGCAGCAGGAGAATGAACGTGGCGATGACCAGAGCCAGGCAGTGCTTGATTGTCTGTGGACATATTTCCGTCTTTTTGGCAACTATCCCCATTGGGCAGCTTTTCATGGAAGACGCAAATACCATGAAATGTCTGTGGAGTATCTTGTCAGAGTCAGATTCCAGACATTTTCATGAAAACTATTTGCAAAAAGGGTTTAGGCCTTTTTTCTGTGATAAACTTTCACCTTTAGACATAAATTTTTTTGACATCTTAACATTTGGTCAGATTTATGATTTTTGTTGGATAAATTGGATGATACCCGTTGTATAAATAATGTTATTTGCTTTTAAGGCATCCCTGTATTGGTTATAGAATTCATTGCAAAGTATTTTAACAAATTTTAAACACCAAATCATAATTTCTAACCCTTTTTGAAACAGTTTTGTAATTGGAAGTATATGTCTTCGACCAAGTGTTGTCGAAATTAAGGTCAGTATCGATATTAATTTGCACCTTGCAAATATATGTATGTGTGTACATTTACAGTGTGGAAATTAATGTAAATTTAATCGTAATCCATTTCAAAAATTAAAATTATACATTATATAACATTTAAATTTATAAAAATCTGGCAATATCATTGTTCAGCAAATTTTCCTGTTACTGTGAAATTATACACGAATCATGTTCCTTTCTGATTTTTGATCAAAAGACACTTGGTTATTGAACTGTGATTAGGTTTCCTCTTTTGACATACTTGATTTTCTTATTGCATGCAAAATTGATGCATTATCTAAGACCTTTATTTCTGACATTATAGATGAAGTTGTATTGCAGAAATAAACAATAAATTATGTTCATGTATAATATTTTGTATCATAAAAATCTTTTAAATTTATATATATATGCATATATATTTAGTTTTTATGTAGTATCAGTGATAGGAAAGCTCTTCTTTACTTTGGAAGTATTTAACATTAATATTGCTTTAATATTAACTTGTTCAGCCTTAATTCTCTTCACCATTATTTTGTGCAACATTAATTCTCTTTAGTATTAGTTTGAGCAACATTAATTCTCTTTACTATTAATATTTGCAAAATAATAAAAGAAAAGAAAATCCATATGATAAAACAAAAATATATTTTTTTGTTCACATTTTTAAAATAATTTTTATGTTGTCAAATTTTAATAGAAATAGAAAACATTCTCATAAAATTTTGTAATACTGAACCATTTAATTTTTTTACCAACAAATTTTTCAATTTTTTTATTCCAATATTTTGTGTTATATTTTTTTAGATTATTATGTTTAGAAAATACCATCTGTAAATAGTATCTGTCAAAAATCTGTAAATCTTATTTTGTACTGCCAACAATGATTTAAAGTGATTTAAAGAAGAATGTTTAAGGAAATGTACAAGCATTTTTATCTAATGATATCCTGTTAAAAAATAATATCAATATCACTTGGTCCATCTGGAAATCATTTTAAATATTGTAATATTTTTTGAAATTAAACTAAATTTTATAACTGTGTTTCATGTTGTCTTTTCTGTAATTTTAAAAATATATCTGTTGTTTTTATTATTGATTATACACATTATTATTATGCAATGTTATAATATTTTATTATAATATAGCTAATAAAAAAATTCCAAAATTACGAATATGTATCTTGAAAACATTAGAACTGTTGAGATATAGCAGGAGCAGCGTTTCCCAGAGTGGGAGACTTGATTCACTGCAGTCACATTGTAGCTCCGCAATTTGTGACGAACTCCTCCAAAGGTGGCATCAGGTGTGGGTGTTAATAAAGAGTTTTGGTAGGTTCACTCACATTTTATTCCTTTTTGATCCCAACCTACATATTTATCCAGCAAATAATATTTAGTAAAAATACTTGTCGCTCTTTTGAAACTTAATAATTATTTAATTTCCATATCAAATCTGCATATATATATACATATATATATCTATATCTATTATATATAATTCCCGTGTCACGAGGTTTGTTCGGGATGAACTCTGAAACTAGCAATCCGATTTTAACTTTTTTTTTTTCTTAAATGT
The DNA here is from genome assembly GCA_021605095.1 of Caerostris extrusa. Classification (NCBI taxonomy): domain Eukaryota; kingdom Metazoa; phylum Arthropoda; class Arachnida; order Araneae; family Araneidae; genus Caerostris; species Caerostris extrusa. The sequence continues at coordinate 24,350 of BPLR01009678.1, read as the reverse complement.
GTGTTTTGTTCCAACTTGAGAGATAGGATAGTTTTTATACATATTTTTTTTATTTAAATGCAAAAAATCGACGATTTTCTTATTCATTTGGTGCCATTGTCGGTGCCATTTGACATTTCATTCATTTGGTGCCATGATTCATTTGGTCATTTGGTGCCATTAACGTCATTTGGTGCAACTAAAATTTGCGATTTCTCATCCGATGGACGTAATTTTGAAAGTACATTCAAAATACAAGGTCAGGTGTACCATAAGATCGGGTCATTGATGCCAATACCTAACGAAGAGCCAAAATTTCTTTACATTTATTTTATGGGCAGTTCTTGAAGAACGTGTGACAACTCGATGTCAGTATAATTTTATCGAACAAGCAAGTACATAGAGCTATTGTAGAATTGTTAGAAAACCTTTTTAGAAAATCATAACCAATTTATTAAACTATTTAACGAATTTATTTATTTTGACGAAAGACAGATTAACAAGAAATAGTGTTCATTCATCGCTTAGTTCTTAGATAAATGAAAGTAATGATTATTATAAATTAAAGTTGGTAAAATAATTATAAAATAGTGTTAAAAATCAACATTATCTACCTCATTCATTAAATTAATAAAAATTAAACATTTTCTATTCGTTGAAGCTTAATTTGAACTTTTTCATCATTCTTTACCAATCACTTCCTTAACAATACCAATTATAGTATCAAATAGTTGAACGAAATACAAGAAAGCCACAGCAACGCGTGGCCGGGTCTGCTATATATTATAATTCACCAATTATTACATCATAAGAAATTCTTGTTATTTATTTGCTCTTGCTCTTAAAAATTTATTTTTTTAAATAATGAGACCATAATTCAATTTCACTTTAAAAATATCAGAAAGTACTCAGGATCAAACAAATATGTGTTTAAACTAAAAGATGTTTTCACCGTGTTGTTTCAAAACACTTCAAATGGACTTACACTGAAAATTAAGACAACAATGTTTTGGAGGAACTTTACTATTTCCTAAACTGTATAATTGCAACGTTATACAGTTGCAAGATTGTTTTCGTTCGGCATTCAATTAATTTGAATATTTACAGTGGTTTATAAGAATAACTATAATTTTTCATTCTAATTATTGATATAGAATAAATGCTGATATATAGGTGTAGGGATTATAAGTGCAAAATATTGGTGTATTATTATAGGTGTAGGTTTATAGGTGCATAATATTGGTGTATTATTACAGGCGTAGGTTTACAGGTGCAGAATATAGAATAGGACTATAGGTGTAGAATTATAGGTATAAAATATAGGATAAAAATTATAGGTGTAGGATTATAGTTGCAAATTATAGATTAGAAATATGGGTGGAAATTATAGATGTAATAGTATAGGTGAAAATTATAGTAGAATTATAGGTGCAGAATATAGGTGTAATATTATAGGAGCAAAATTATAGGCGTAGGATTATAGACGCAAAATATACGTATAGGATTATAGGTAAAGGGCTATAGGTGTAGGATTATATATACGTAAAAATATAAGTGTAGGATTATGGTGCAAAACTTGGTGTAGGATTACAGGCGTAAGATTATGAATGAAAATGAAAATTATATGTCTAAGATTATAAACATAAATAGTTGGTGTAGAATTATAGATTTAATTCTAATTTATGTGTAGGATAAAGAAATTTTCAACAATCAAACCTATACACACTGATTTGACAGATTTGGGATGTTTTCTGCATTGGACACACTGATTTGGGATGTTTGGTGAATCAATTGGCTGCGCAAGCAGTCTCTAGTTCTGTCTTGTTTCTCTGTACAAAAGACGATGAAGAAATGCTTTGCGATAAAAAACGGTAGAGACTATTAGGAAGCTTTCCCAAATGGATTTAAAAAAGAAAAAAGAAGGAAATTATGATACAATAATGGTTTAACATAGAAAATAAAAAATAGTAATAATAATGGTAATAAAAGAAAACGATTTTTTTTTTCAATTAGAATAAATCATAATTGAAAAAAATTAAACAACAGAAAAGCGAATATTTTCAAATGGAACTGCTTTTTTTACAGTGAGTGTAAAAAAGTATTCATGTACAGTACGAGAATTGATTTAAAAGAGATCCGTTCATAAAAAAAATTATAAACATAAATTCCATTTTAATTAATTATAAATATATAATAGAACATATTTTCACTAGTTTCATGTGAAATTGACACAAAAAGTAATTTTATACATCAATAAATATTTACAAAACTGAAACAATCCAACATCTTGTGGTGTAAAGTATTCGTACACTAAAAGAAATGCAAATTTTTTTTTAGTTATTTTGTGATTGGTTTAGCCATTATGATGTAGTTAATTGACGTCATCTTGTAAGTCACTTAACAGGTTCTTCAGTGGAAATTTTAATGTAGTGGGAAACTAGAAATTCTGTAATGGGTCGTAAAAGGAAAGAGACAAGTGTTTCCGAAAGATAACTGATTTTAAAGTTCCGTAAAAATGGTGAATCGTGCAACAAGATTTCTGATCTGATCGGTAGACCCCGTTCAACAGTGCAGTCAATCATAAAAAAGTTTGCTGCCACTGGAAAGGTTCAAAACAGTTCTCGTACTGGGCGACCATGTCTATTGACATCATCTGACAGACGGTTTCTGGTACGTTCATTAAAGACGGATCCCAAAATAAGTGCTCCTACATTAACATCAGAACTAAAAAGAACATGGGAACAGCAGTCTCCGTAAGTACTGTCTCGAAATGCGTGCAGAAATGAAGGTTTCCATGGCGTGTTGCGAGACGAAAATTCTTTTTGTTAGTGAGAAGAATCGGAAGCTGCGATTGTCTTTCGCCAAGCAGTACGTTAATGAAATTCCAGATTTCAGGAAAAGACTTATCTTTACAGACGAAAGTAAATACATATTTGGATCGGACGGGAGACGGATGGTATGGAGAAAGCGCAATATAGAAATGCATCCTAAGAATTTAGTGCGAACAGTGAAACATGGGGGTGGAAGTCTGCTTGTTTGGGGTTGTAGGAGTGCTTCTGGGGTGGGCAAATTAGCTTTATTACAGGGCATTATGAATCATCAACTTTATTTTGACATTTTAAAAAATAATTTAGGACCTAGTGCAACAAAATGGGCTTGAATGGTGATTACATTTTCATGCATGATAACGACCCCAAGCACACAGCCCGAAACACAAGGCTCTGGATACTATATAATACCCCAAAGGTCATGAAATTTCCTCCTCAATCGCCGGATCTCAACCCCAACGGGAATTTATGGGACGTTTTTGATAAAAATATTATATCCTGACATATTTCTAATAAAAAATGATTTGGTATCAGCTCTTAACCAAGAATGGGACGCCATATCTAGCTCAATAACAGTAAAATTGGTGGAATCGATGCCAAAGAGACTCAAGGCAGTTATTCGAGCTAAAGGATATCCTACAAGGTATTAGCTGAAATATTATGATTGTAGTGGCCAATATATGCCTGATGTACGAATACTTTTTTACACCACAAGATGTTTGATTGTTTCAGTTTTGTAAATATTTATTCATGTATAAAATTATTTCTGTGTCAATTTCACATGAAACTAGTGAAAATATGTTCTATTATATGTTTATAATTAATTAAAATGGAATTTATGTTTATAATTTTTATGAACGGATCTCTTTTAAATCAATTGTCGTACTGTACGAATACTTTTTTTTTACACTCACTGTATGTCGAATGCTGGTCAATTTTACCAGAGTTCCTTCACCACAAGGGCGGCAGAGATTTAGCAGGTTTATCATTGTTTCACCAGTGGGGACCTGTTGTACTGAACCCTCATTTTGCATCACACTTATACTATACATCAACAAAGGTAGGAATCTAGCGGCACATATCTCACATCTACCTTCTTAGGACATTCCGACCAACAGATTTATTTTGGCTTGTATAGCCGTTCTAGACAAGAAGTTTTTGGTTCATCATTGCTGGACGAATCCTTGAGTTTTGAACAAAATGAAATCTAAATATATTATCTACATCTAAATAACTATATATAATATTTAAAAGACATTTATGAAAATTTTAAATACGATCGAATAATTTCTTGCACCAATTTATATTTCGACTTTTCTCTGATTTAAATTTAAAATTTCAGACATTTTGTTAGCAGTTACTTTGTATGGTGAAGTCTATATTAAGCAGTCTTGTTTTCTGGACTGCGTGATTAAATAAATAAATCAATAAATAAGTTGAAATCTGCAAGTTTTTGTTATTACATGCATCAATTGCGTTAGAAATAATGAAAACTTACGCTTTCTAATTTATGTTCTGTTCTGTCGAAATGTAAGGTAATGTAAATAAATAGTATCAGCAAAAAAAAAAAAAAGTTTTTGCTTGATTTGTTTTTGATGTAAACACAGTTTTATATAAATACATATAAAAAATTGTAATCGTCTAATGCCGATGTACAGTTTACCCATGGGTATCTGCATTTTTGGTGTTTGCATTTTTTGTATTTGCATTATTGGTACATGAAATGGCAGCAGACAATGTCAAGTGGCATACCAAATTGTCGGATTTGAGCACACACGCGATTTGTTTCGTTTTCCCAGTGAGTCGGACTGCATTTGATCGTCTTCATGAACTTGTATGCCTGATTTTTGTAAAAGAGTTGACGTAAACATTGCTGGTCTTGAACTTGTTGCGCGGTCAAAGAGGAATCGGTAGGAATTTTGTTTCGAAGACAAATTTGTATACTTTTAAAAGAAGTTTATGTAAATTTTTTTGATGGCTGTACAAAATATTTTGAGGTGTAGCATCTCGACGATCATAACGTCTCAATTCAGATTTAACAATCTCTGAGTAGGTGGGAGGTTTCTTTCTCGTAAAACGACGCTTATCACCACAGTAGATTCTTGGGTAAGAGCTTTTCTGCAAGATCATCAAACAATACTGACAAAGGCATTTGGTCTTCACCAGGTGCTAATGCCAATCCAGCATCAATGTTGGTATTGAGTTTATTAATGACCGTCTCGGCTGGAGCGGGATTTACGAATGGGTCGTCATAATCATCGTCGTCTATATCAGACTCACCGTTATCTTCCGAAGAGATAGGTTTCAGGTCAGCGAAAGCATTTGAACCTTCAGGAAACGATTCTGTTCGAAATTTTTCGAGCCATTCCAAATCGATATTAACGTTTTGTGATTGGTATAAAGGCTTGTTCATTAGATACAAAGCCGCATTGTAAACACGATTGGGATTAACGCATTGATACATAAAGTGCGATTTGAAAGAGAGACGTTTCTTCAATTTCACGTAGATAGTGGCTGAATCGTTTACATTGAGAGGAAGACAGTCGACCAATTTGTGCAAGTCGTTAGGGATTTTCGCAACGGATCCCTTGATACCATATTGACGATCCCGACCAAGCTCTCGTATTTGCATGAAAGGGATACGAAGAGCAACGAGACGCTCTTCCAAGTCATTCAACTCAGACAAACAGGGGGGTTGCTCAGGATATCGAAAGCCATAATTGGCTGCAAGATTTGAAACGTTGCGTTTGCGAATATGATCGCTGCACGTTTTACAAAAGTCAGCTTCATCCGAGTCGACAGATAAAATTATTGCAATTTGATTTAAAGAAACGTTTTCGACTTTGAGCCACTGTTTCTCGAGAGTAGTCGTTTAAATCGGAATGAGTATTGTTCAAGAAGCAATGGGGGCAGGAAGGAGTAACTGAAGAGGACGAATTAAAAGTATCCTTGAGAGGACAAGAACAGGAGGGAGAGTAAAGAGAAGGAGTTTGAACACATTTCGTGTGTTTAATATGTCATCGTGAGGGCTGATAGCCTGTTGACGCTTGAGAGCTCAACGCTCCCGTTGAAGGGCATTTTGGCGGGCACGAGTTTCAGGCTTCGAACGGGCTATTCTTTTCCTTTCACGATCATGCGCTTTAAGGAAAACAATGGAAATTAGAAACATTGTTTCCAATTTCCATTGTTTCCTTTTTGGCATAACTTTTATTTCGGATCGGACATCATTCCAGGTCGTTACCGAAAACAATACCCATTGGATAAATATATATATTGGATATAATAATAATAAATAAAATTAAAAGATGTGTAAAGCATTTGATAAGTAGAAGTTATCAAGTCTTTTTTTGACATGTAGAAGGGGTCTTATGGCCGAGTAGCTAGCGTTATGGCGCTCTGTACCACAGGTTTTGGGTTAGTATTCCGGCGGTGCCATGGATGTTTGGTAATGGTTCGGTCTAATAGGATCGCAGAGCGTTGTAGGGGTAGTGTGACTGGTGTCCGTAGCATTTCTTCAAGCTACACGTGCCCCTGGGTGGTGCTAAATAAGTAAGAACAATGCAGGCCTTGCTTATCTCATGAAGGTTAATTGTTTCTGTATTGCCAGCTGCATTAGAATAAGAACATTATAAATTTATTATTATAGGTATCGGGTTATAGGTTGAAATTACAGGTGCAAGATTATGCGAGCAAATTACAGTATATTATTACAGTTGAAAAATATAGGAACAAATTATAGATGTCGGATTATATGTAAATTATAAGTGTGGGGTTATAGATGTAAATCTTTGATTTAAGATTGTGTATGAAATTTATATGTATAGGATTATAAACATAAATAAGTGGTGTAGAATTATAGATGCAATTCTAATTATTAGTGTTTTTTTTTGTTTTAATGCAACTGGCAAACACTTAGACAGCTTGGTCATGGATGCCTTAAGGTAAGTGTTGCACAGACGTTACTCACTTTGCATTTCCCAGGGGGGCGTGTAACTTGATAAGCCACTGAGTAATAATGCCCCCGCAACGCTCTACGATTTTCTTAGGACCGGGACCTACGGTTTAAAGTGGATTCCGAACCACTACAAACATCCATGGCACCGCCGGGACTCGAACCTGCAACCTGTGGTACCGAGCGCCAGAGCGCTAGCTACTCGGCCATTCAGGCCCCTAATTATTAGTGTTGGATGAAGAAAATTTCCACGATCAACCCTACACACAACTATTATTATTATATATGCATTTACAATAAAACATAATTGAAAGAAAATTAAACAACAGAAATGCGAATATTTTCAAATGGAATTTATTATGTATATATTTATGTTGAATGGTCATCAAATTTACCTGAATTCATTCACCTCAAGGATGGTAAAGATTTAATAGGTGTTGTGTAGTGACTAATCCTGAGTGTCCTACAGTGCAGGACGGACATCCCATGAGTAATCTATTCAAGGATGGAGTGATTGGGGGCAGCTTCTGTTGGGATGGAGAACCCGAAAATAGAAGTCTGACTTTTGCTTCGTGACGCTCTTACAGTCATATGTGACAGATACCTACGCTTTAAAGTGGATTCCGAATCGCTACAAACATCCATTGGCACCGCCGGGACTCGAACCCGAAACCTGGGGCACTGATTGCGAGAGCGATAGACCCTCGACCCTTCGGGCCCAGATTTAGTGGTTTCACTATTATTTCACCAGTGGGGACCTGCTGCACTGTACCCACATTTTGCATCACATTTATTCCATACATCACCAATGACCGAATCTAGCGGCACATATCTCATATCTACCTTCTTGGGACATTCCGACTAACAGATTTATGTTGGTTTATATGGCCGTTATAGACAAGGAGGTTTCTGTTTATCACTGCTTGTCGAGTCCTTGAGTTTTGAGCGAAATGAAATCTAAATATATTATCTCCATGCAAATAACTATAAATATTATTTTTAATGTTTATTTATTTTTAATATTTTAAAAATATTTTTAAAATTAATATTTATTAATATTTTTTTTATTTTAAATATGATAGAATAATTTCTTGCACCAATTTATATTTCGACTTTTTTTCTGATTTAAATTTAAAATTTCAGACATTTCGTTAGCAGTTACTCTGTAGAGTGAAGTCTACTTATTTTAAGCAGTCATTTATCCTGAAGTGCTTTATTATGTAAATAATTTGAAGCCTGCAATTTTTTGATGTTACATGTAACGATACATGATGGTACATGTTAGAAATAAGAAGCGAGTTAATCTTTGTAATTTATGTGTTATTCCATCAATAAGTAAGGTAATAAAAATATCAACAAAATAATTCTTAAGCACTTGATATGTAGAAGTTATCAAATCTTATCTTGATATGTAGAAGTTATCAGATCTTATCTTGATAATGTAGAATGGGCCTCATGCCCGAGTATTTAGCTCTCTGATGCTCAGTACCACAGATTTCGGACTCGAGTCCCGGCCGTGCCACGGTTCCTGTAGTGGTTCGAATCCACTTTTAAACCGTAGGTCCCGGTCTCATAGGTTCATACAGCGTTGTGGGGGTAATGCCACTCGCATTCGTAGCATGTCTTCGAGCTACATGCGCCCCCTGGTTAGTGCAGAATGAGTAAAAGCACTCTTAATTATGGCATGAAGATAACTGTTGCTCTATTGCCTGGGAATAAATAAATCAGAAAAAGTAATTATCTGCTATACATAATTTTCGACAATGCATTTTTATTTGACAGGGCAACATATGCTGGGCATGCCACTATATGGCAATTTATATATATATGCAGGGCCGGATTTTCCTATAGGCTAACTAGGCTTTAGCCTAGGGCATCAAGATCAAGAGAGGCCTACATTCAAATTGTTAGCAAAATTAGAATTACACTATTCTAAAAACTATAAACACTAATCACACTACCAAAAATAAGGAGAAATTCTACCATTTTTTTGTGACATATTTTTTTTAAAGATTAGTACCCATCACAACATGTTTCATTTATCATATTGATATATACCACAATATTGATGTATTTTATTATCTCTCATGTAATTTGCAAACTTACTAAATTATAGTTTTAAAATAATAAAAACACGCTTTCAGCGCTTAAGTAAAAAATAATTGTTAACATAAGAATAAAATGACTGACGGGAAAATGAACGTCACTGTTCTAATAGCGTGAGGTGCGTGATATCAATCGTTATAATTTTTCATTAGTTTCATTCCGAAATGCAGAGTTCGTTTAAAAACATCATACGCTTTTAGAACAGTGACATTCATTTTCTCGTCAGTCATTTTATTCTTATGTTAACAATTATTTTTTTTTTAGTTTGATCTTCTAGTCTTTTTTTTTTTTTTTAACTCTATAAGCGTGTTTTTTAGTTTTTTTTAAACTATGATTTATTTTTTACTTTTCCGTTTGATTAACTCTAAAAGCGTGTTTTTAAACTATGATATTTAAATGGGGCTCCGGTACGGAGGACTGGAACAATAGTTCTTACAATAATTTAACTGTGAGTAAAACAAAGGCTAAATGCGAACAGGTCGAGCCAACCAGGATTCGAACAGGGAACCTCCTGATCCATAGTCAGGCGCTCTTTCCGTTGTGCCACTGTCCCACGTAGGTTTGGATGTATTGGGTACTTTTCATTCTACATGGGTTAAATTGCTCTTCATAAGTTACAATAAAATCACTAATCCTGGATGAGATAATAAACTCAATCCTGATGAGATAATAAACTTATCAAACTATTTTAGTGTCGTCGGTCCTTGATAAGTCTGCAACGTTTAAATTAAATCTGATCTTTTAAAGTAGGACAATATCGAGCCCAAAGTATCAGTTACAAACAAACATGCAGGTGAAACTAATAAAAGCATATTAAAAATGGGAGGTGAAAGGGCCTTATAAGTGGAATAGCCTAGGGTCTCTTTTCATCCAAATCCGGCATATATATTGTCTTAACCATTTGGATAAAAATAGGATATGATGATGCGAGTAAATAGATCAGAGAAAGTGATGAATAATTCATAATGATGAGATAGAAACGACAACTTCATTTGGGAGTTCTAGCATGAAATCTCACCGTATTATCATAACTGAATAGTTTGTATCTTTTTCTTGACATTACAGCTACAAGTTCTTTTCCAAACAATCAAATAGAGCTGGACAGAATTTTGATTAATTCATAAATAAATGAAGTGAATTATATAAATTATACGAAATATATATACTTATTCTTATATAAAAATATATACAAAATAAAAGATTACACATTGAATTCTTCTTTATGAATAGTGTGTAACATTGACATTTTTGAAATTTTTAAAAATTCTTATTCATACATTTTGATAGTAGTAGATATTGACGAATTTTGATAGATTAGTATCAGTTACTGAACAAAAATTTGAATTAAAAAATAAAACCAGTATATGAAAAAGCAGACGAACAACATTTCAAGTTCATAATTTTTATTTTAGCAAAACTTTGTTTAAATAACTTATTTATTAAAGAATTAAAATCATTATGTAATAAATATAAACTCATCTATCATTGAATATTATTTCACAAAAGGTCGGTTTGAGAAACAAAAACTTTTTAATATGGACGAATTCTGTCCACATTAAATCAAAAAACCATACATATTATTTTTGTTTACAGAATTTTAATAAGTACAGAAAAAGTAAGTTCGGTTAGTGATGTAAAATTTGTGAAGTGTAAATGCACAGATAATTTATGCAAATATTTTTGAAAATTCATGTCATCTAAATATGAGTAACTATCTTTTTCTTTTTGCCTTCCTATAGTTTATTTTAATGTTTAAGTTTAAATATTGCATTCGCTGTTGGTATATTTTAAAAACGTACGATATATTCGTTTTTATGGTTGCTGAATATTGTTATATTTATTTTTGAAATTTAAAGATATTGTGACATAAATACAGCATTTAATCGTTTATTTTTAAAAATATACATATTTATTCTACGATAATGTTGGATAGTACCTCGAAACGCTCATAGATGGCGGTACATGACTATATCACAGGAAATTCTTAACTTAAAGAAAAATAAATGTAGTATCAATACGCATTTTGATTTAAATTCATAAACTTTTAATTATACAGTGAAAATTTTTGTTAAATTATGAAAACGTTACGTTAAACTAAACGTTATCTGCATTAATTTGGAAAATTAAATCCAAACAATTATTTTTTAAAAATATTATTAACTTAAAATGAAAAAAAAAAAAAAAAAAAGGTGTAACTTGAAGAAATAAATATAATCCGATTTTTCCCCTGAGTTGTTTGAATAATTTAATTATATTATCTGTGTAATTATTCGACAACTTATTAGAAAAATAAATTTTGTATTATCATTTCTAAGAATACTGGTAATTTTTGGAGAAAAGCAATTTTTATTATTTATAATCACTAATTAAAAATGTAATTAGTATAAATAAGTACTATTTAAGTAACAAGTACTAATTAAAATTGTTAAGAAATAAATACTAATTAAAAATATAATTAGTATAAATTAAAATAAAAATTACACCAAAATATATTTAGAATTCTGTTTTTGTTCATTATTATGTTTAATAAATTATTTAATATTTGCTAAATAGTTAAAATTTTTAAGTAAAATACTTAGTAATGTTTTAATAAACTTTGACTAATCACTAAACAAATAAAACCTATTTCCTTCCGGGAAAAAAAAAAATTAGTAAATTTCATTTAAGTTTTTTTCGTAATCTATACAAAAAAGATAAATTTAAAATTTTTATGATGCATTTTCTTTAAAGCAGATGTTGAACTAGCAAAAAACATTTTTGAGTTTCCACTGAATATCAAAAGATCATGTAATAAAATGCTTACAAAAAAAAAAAAAAAAAAAAAAAAAAAAATAGAATTTTGGTTCTGAGAACAGTCCTTTTTTTTTTGGGGAGTATAATAATAATAATAATTTTAATATTAATAAAATAATGCTAACGGGTAAATAATTCTTTTTTTTACCTTAGAGAATTCATCGTTACGGCCTACACGTTCAACAATCTTAATCTTTAATCATATACAATATTTTTATGGCGTATACCCGTATTTGTACCGAATTTTAAATTAAAAATTTTTTTTATTTAAATTTTAATTATTTATTTTTAATCTGACTATCATTTATTTATATCTATTCATTTATTTTTTTAACATTATGCAGCCTGTTATTAAAATTAAAATTATCTATGAAATATACCGTTTCCCCCTTCTTCAAGTATCTTCAGTTCAAATTTGAACTCATTGTGAAGAGGGGTTCTTTTTTACGGCATTTGAAAGTTTACAATAAGTGCCTTCTATACACATACGCATGTGTATAGAATGCATATATTTGCATATATATATATACGAGAACAGAGATGCTTTCCTTTTTACGTAAACAACCTTTACGCTCACTAGTCATATTATACCAACACCTACGGCTTAAAGTGAATTCCGAACCCCTACAAATATCCAAGGCAAAGCCGGACTCGAATCCGAAACCTGCGGCGCCAGAGCGCTAGTCACTTGGTCATCAGGATCCTTTTGTAAATACATGATACTAGGAATTAAAAGAAAGTACGGTTGAAAATGCAAATGCAATATTCAGTATTTGACTTTCAGTATCTTTCATGTCTAATACCAAAATTAACCTTGAATTTAAAAGCAAAAATCTAATAGCACAAAAGTTGTCCGCTATTATTATTAGAAGCACCAGGGCTCAGTCTTCATTCATTGTCACAAGTTCAAGCATCGATAAATTAGCTCTCTGTATAGCAACGCAAATGCAACAAAGAAATCCGACAGAGCCTCTGCAAAAGACAACCGCCTCCATCGTGCATTCTTTGCGGAATTCTTTTAAATGACTCCATCCCTGCTTCCAAAGCACTCTTGCAGTTTATCTCACAGGGAGCAGCGTCTGAGCGATCGGCGATTTCTTTTGTCGCCAAGGAATGATGTCCTGAATCTTGAGTCTTTCTCCTCCTGTCACTCTCCTCTCTTCAACTGAAAAACGATTCTCCCGCACCTGTCGGAGCAGTTGAGGAGAGGGAGGGGGGTGTACAAAGGAATCTTTGTAGAGAATGCACTCCCTTTACCGAGTGAAAGCTCGTCTGAGAAGCAGAAGCATTGTTCGGAGAGCTCCAATTAAAAGCACTCTCGGCACCTTTTTATCCCCTGCAGTAAATTAGTGTCAAATGGTGACACAAAGATGGACATCCTCTGTTTGTATGTGCAGAAGAATAGCAGAAAATTAGATAGAATGGGAAATGTAGATTGTGAACGCATATTAAGGAACTGCCCTTGAGAAAAGTGTATTATTCGCAAATTAAATGATTATTAAAAAAAAAGGTCTCAAAGTATTGAAGAGATGGCAGCAAACATTTGTGGACAAATTTGGCTTGATGGCCAAGTGACTAGCGCTCTGACGCTCGGTAATCCAGATTTCGGCTTCGAATCCTGGCGGTGCCCTTGATGTTTGTAGTAGTTCGAATCCACTTCAAACACTAGGTGCCGGCCAAAAAGGCTTGTAGAGCGTTGTGGGGGATATTATGAATCGCGTCCCCCTATGTTCAAGCTACGCGTGTCCCCCTGAACATTGCTAAATGAGTAAAAACGGTGCAGCCCTTACTAATGGCATAAAGAATAACTGTCTCTGTATTGCCAGCTGCGTTTGCACATCACCACCACCAACAACATATATACATTGATGCATATTTGTATTTAAGTTTATATAATACATACATGTAATGAACACATTCGTATTCATATACGCTTGTAAATATGTGGTTATTAGAAATTAAAAGAAAGTATTGTTGAAAACTGAAACAAATTGAAGTAATCAGTATTTGATTTTCAGTGTCTTTCATACCTAATACCAACATGAATCTTTCATTTAAAGTAAAAATATAATAGCACAGTTTGTCTATTATTATAATTAGCATCATGACATTGTGACACAGTTTTCATTCATTGTCACAAGTGCAAGCATCGATAAATTGGCTATTTGTATAGCAACGCAAATGCAGCAAAGAAATCCAACAGAGAGTCTCTGCAAAAGACGACCGCCTCCATCGTGCATTCTGATCCGAAATTGTATTCTTCGCGGAGTTCTTTTAAATGACACCATCTCTGCCTTCAGAGCGCTCTCGCAGTTTATCTCTGTTGGAACAGCGAGTGAGCGAACGGCGATTTCTTTTGTCGCCGAATAATGATGTCCTCCCTCCTTAATCCTCCTGTCACTCTCCTCTCTTCAGCTGCTGAAAAGCGATTCTCCCGCACCTGTCGGATCAGATGAGGAGAGGGGGGTACAGAAGGAATCTTTGAAGAGAATGTACCCCCTCTTTACAGTCTGAGAGCTCGTCTGAGAAGCATTGTTCGGAGAGCTCTAATTAAAAGCACTCTGCAGCATCTTTTAACTGCCTTTTTTTCTCTCCAGTCAACTATTGTAAATGGTGACATAAAGAATGGATATCATCTATTTGCATGTGTAGAAGAATAACAGAACATTAGATAGGGTTTGAAATGTAGATTGCAAGCGCATATTTAGGATCTGAATTGTCCTTGAGAAAAGTTTGCAGAAAATTATCATGGATAAGTATGCGCAATTTAAATGGTTTTAAAAAAATGTCTCATAATATTGAAGAGATGGCAGGAGACATTTGAGGAAAGATTTACAATGGAAATTTTTACTGCAAATTCTTTTCAGATAACATCATGGGCAGCCACAACATGTCTGTAAAAAAATTAAACTTCACCGAACTTGACCTTGTGGTATCGAACAACCTCTGGTGCTCGGTACAAGAGGTTTTTTGTGTTAAAATCCCGGCGGTTCATTGAGTGTTTGCATCGGTTCGAAATAAAATTTAAACTGTAGGTACCAGTCTATTAGGTACTATTGTGGTACTAGAAATTAAAAGAAAATATTGTTCAAAAATGAAAAAAATTACTGTATTCAGTATTTGACTTTTCAGAATCTTTCACGTCTTATATCAAAATGAACTTTCACTTAAAACAAAAATTTAACAACACAGAAAATGTTTGTTTTTAGAAGCATCATGGGCATTGTGTCTCAGTTTTCATTCATTGTCACAAGTGCGAGAGTTGCAAATTAGCTCTTTGTATAACAATGCAAATGCAACAAAAGCAGCAGAGTTTCTGCAAAAGGACAACCCCTTCCATCGTGCATTCTGATCCGAAAGTGCATTCTTCGCGGAGTTCTTTTGAATGACTTCATCTCTGCCTTCAAAGCCCTCTTTCGGTTTATCTCACAGGGAACAGCGGATATTTCTTTTGTCGCCGAGCAGTAATGTTCTGAATCCTCCTCCTCCTGTCACTGTCTCCTCTCTTCAGCAGCTGGGAAGCAGTTCTCCCGCACCTGTCGGAACAGCGGAGGAGAGGAGGTACAGAAGGAATCTTTGAGGAGAATGCACCCCTCTTTAAAACTGAAAGCTAGTTTGAGAAGCAGAAGCATTGTTCCGAAAACTCTAATTAAAAGCACCCTCAGCATCTTTTAAGTGCCTTTTTTTTTCTCTCCAGTCAATTATTGTGAATGGTGACACAAAGATGGACATCGTCTGTTTGCATGTTGTTAAGAAATGACAGAAAATTAAATAGGGTGGGAAATGTAGATTGCATACGCATATTTAGGGACTGTTATTGAGAAAATTTTTGGGGTAAGTATTGGCATAAAATGAAACAGAAAAAAATAGTTATGTATTCGAGGCAAAAGTGAGTAGCTTTTCGGTGCTTGATACTACAGGTTTCCTGTTCGAGTCTCGCCGATTCTATGGAAGTTTGTAGTGGTTTGGAATCTACTTTTTGAACCGTATGTGCCGGTCTAATAGGATAGTAGAGCGCTGTGGAGGTAGTGTGACTCGCGCCTGTAGACTATCTTCGAGCTACACGTGAATCCTGGGTAGTGCTCAATTAGTAACAGCGCTGCAGCCCTTGCTTATTTCATAAAAATTGACTGTCTCTGTTTGCCAGCTGCATTAGGACAACAACAACAAGTAAGTATCAATAAAATGTCTCAAAATAAATACAACTGACATCTTGAAGAGACGCCTGGAAACATGTGAGGAAAAATTTGACCTGATGGCCGAATGACTAACGCACTGGTTCTCTGTGCCACGGGTTTCGGGTTCGAGTCTCTGCTGTGAAATGCATGTTTGTAGTGGTTCGAATCTACTTTAAACCGTAGGTTCTGGTCTAATATGATAGCAGAGCGTTGGCGTAGGACTGAAAACCCTGCCCCATTAAAATTATTCACCCCATCTCCCGTCTCGAAATCTGCCAATAAGCAGACAGCCTTGGCCCACCATGGGGCTGTTGCGCCAATGATGATGACGATACCCCCTGAATGCTGAATACTGATGACCGGCCCCTGGAAAGTGCTGAATGAATAATAGCGTTCTTTGGTGCAGCCCACTGGGAGCCCACTGGGACATGGTCAATCCGGCCGTGACTGTCGAATGACTAGCGCTGTGGTGCGCTCGGTACCATAGGGTTCGAGTCCTGGAGGTGCCATGCATGTTTTTAGCGGCTCGAAATCCTGTTTAAACCGTAGGACTCTGTGTAATAGGATCGTAGAGCGTTGCGGGGATAGTGTGACTCGCGTCCATAGCATGATTTCAAGCTACACGTGCCCTCTGTTTAGTGCTCAGTGAGTAACAGCGGTTCATCCCTTGCTTATGGCATAAATATGAACTGTCTGCATTAAAACAACAACAACAGATAAAAGAAATTGAACAGACAAATTAAACGTTATTAAAAAAGATGTCTGAAAATATTGAACAGATGTCAAGTAACATTTGAGGAAAAAGTTATGATGGAAACTCTTACTGCAAGTATTTTTCAGAAAACATCATGGGCTTCCCCCAAATGTGTTTGCAATAAAATGAGAACATTTACAACATTTCTTTTTAAAAAATGATTTAAAATATCAAGTACAATTTTTCTAAATCAATTAAACATTTTGTTGTAATTTATTAAGAAAGGTTTAAATAGGGCAAATTATAATCAAAATCGCAATCCTTAATTTCAAAGTACCATCTTTGCTAATTTGTATTAAAATATTTATGTTTACTGCAACATTTGTAAAATTATGCATTTGTATATATAAACATTTTTTAAATGTTTGAAAAATATTTTCCATCAATTCCAATATAATGGAATTCTATGCAAAAAGGTGTATTTACCCTTTTCTTTAAGGAAGTGATTATTATTTATAAAAGAATGTTCGTAATTTTTCAATGCTCATATTCGCATACAAAAATATTTATTATTCCCTCATTATTACAATACGACGATACATTTTTCTAAAACGCTCAAGAACTTTTTGTGCAAAAGAAAGAATATGGCTTTACTTGAAAAATGAAAATAAAATTTTTAGTAGAGTGCACTTTTATTTATAAAAGGGCGTAAGTGTTCATTAAAGCGAGTAAGAAATCCCACTAGCATTTTGTTTCATTCCTGAAAAATTTAAATAGCTTCATTATTTAAAATGTTTTCTGGAGATTTGGATTGCGAACTGGGTTAAATAACAAGCCATTCAAACTTCTTCTGTTTGAGAAAATTTATAAATAAATCATTTTATAGAAAGAAAAATATTGATGTAGAAAAATAGATGCAAGAATAGTGAGTCTTTTTGATCATTTAAAAAATTAGTATCATTTGAATTGATTTGTGGAAATTCAAAACTATTATTTATTGACATAGTATTTTAAAAGGAAAAAGGAACAACCATCAACCAAAATGTTTGCAAAGACATCTCTTTTCACTCGATGAAACTGATGATCCAAGATTTTTTTTCCAGAACCCTCTATCTGATAATTTTCGTAAAGGCAACTCATCTTAAAACCTGGTTTAACTTATTACATCTCTGATCATCCCAGGTTTAAAGATGTTGCCCTTTTCAGACTCCTGACGGGCCATGTTTGTTTGGTCAATCACCTTTTCCAAATGAGAATATTTGCAAGCCCCAAATGCATGCTCTGCAGTCTTGGAGAGGACATGGATTCATCTCACCTTCCTGTCTGCCCTGCACTTGTTTCCTCTGCTATGTAGGGTCGTTACTGAGAGGTTAGGGTCCTCATGGGCTAAAGATGTCACTATGTGATTTACTTCGTTTTTCGTTGTTTTTATGTTCCTTGTGTTCTTTTCATTTCTTTGCTCATTGTAGCATGCCAATGGAAATAAAAAAAAAAAAGTATTGTTAAAGACTGAATACACCCAATTCTGTTTCTAAACGAACTTCTTTTGCAAGACTCTATTTAATACAAATTTGAAAAATAATTAATTCTTTTAAGCGACTTATGCTGATTTAGCATAATAGACCCAAATTCTAAGATAAAAATTTTGCTTTACTTTTATTTTTATAATTGCAAAAAAGATTGCTTTGGTTTGTCGCTCTACAGTCATTTTTTGCACACATTAATCTACTTAGACCGGAACCTACAGTGTAACGTGGATTCCGAATCACAATCATTAATAAACCACATCACATCACTGTGCCTATAGCTGAGTTGTCCCTATACTGTTTGGAAATGATGTGAATGAAAAGATGACTGGGCTCTGTGGCGTTCTACAATGATAGGAGACCGGGACCTACGGGTTAAAGTGAATGACGAACCACTCACAAACATCTATGCCACCGCTACGATTCGAACCTGAAGCATGTAGTACTAAAGGCAGAGCTCTAGCCAATTGTCCATCAGACCAGCTATTGAAGATGAGGAATGTAATTGATTTTCTCTTGTGTGATTTCACCCAAATTTTATCAAATTTTATAACCTCAATATGAAATTTGAACGAAAAACGAAGTAAATCACATAGTAAATCACATCTTTAGCCCATGAGCACCCTAACCTCTCAGTAACGACCCTACATAGCAGAGGAAACAAGTGCAGGGCAGACAGGGAGATGGGAGGAATCCATGTTCTCTCCAAGACTGCATTGTCTGCATTTTGAGCAATGCCGAACTGCTACAAACATCCATGGCACCATCGGGACTTGAACCCGAAATCTGTGGCACCAGACAGTCAGCCATCAAGCCCTATTCATTCCACCATAATGGATTCCCCTGGAAAATGATGTATTTACCATTTTCTTTAAGGAAGGGATTACTATTTATAAAAGAATGTTTACAATTTTTCAATACTCATATTCGCATACAAAAATACTTATTCGCTCATTATTCGTTTTCACCGATTACAATTGTGGGAGGGGGCTAGTATTATTAGTGTCCGTAGCATAACTTCAAGGTACACGTACCCCCCTGGATAGTGCTGAATGAGTAACGGCGTTCGTCGGTGCATTCCACTTGGGCTGCTCACAGGAAATGATCAATATAATTCAGTTCTGGCGCTCGGGGAGCACAGATTTCGGGTACGAGTCCCGCGTAGTGCTCAATGAATGACAGCGAGGCAGCCCTTGCTTATGGCATAGAAATTACCTGTCTCTGTATTGCCAGCTGCATTAGGAAAAAAAAAATTATTTTCAGTGAAAATGTTGCTGCAAGAAGTTTTACATCTTTTTTCTGTGCAATTTTCATTCTTTCAATTATATTAGCATAATTAACTTCAAGTAAATTTAAGATATGCATATTTTTACGATATTTTTAACGAATTCTAAGATTCAAAATTTATATAAAAGCCAAGTATGTGTCTAGGAATCTAAAAAATGACTGTTATAGCAGTATGTCCACAATTTTTGAATACTATTATTCATATTATTCACATTGTACAAAAACACTCGCTATTCGCTCATTATTAGTTTGACTCGACTACAGTACCTTTTTCTAAAACACTCAAGAACTTTTTATGCTTAAGGAAAGAATATCACTTTACATAAAAAATAAAAAAAACAAATTTTCAATGAGTGCATCTTTTGTTTAAAAAATGGCGTAAGTGTTCATTAAAGCGAGCAAGAATTGAAACGTGCATTTTGTTTCAATTCTGAAAACTTTAAGCCGTTTCATTGCGTATTTAAATTAATTTTTCTGGAGATTTGGATTGCGAACAGGGTTAAATAACAAGGCATTAGAACTTCTTCTGTTGCGAACATTTCATAAATAATTCATTTCCAGGAAAGAAAAGTATTGAAGTAGAAACATGGATGCAAGAATAAGAAGTCTTTTTGATCATTTCAGAAATTAGTATCATTTGGATTGACTCGCATTGTTTACTCCCATAGTATTGTAAAATGCGTAATACACCCAATTCTGTTTTTATACGGTCTTCTTTGACAAAACTTTGATGATTTAATACAAATTAGAAAAAAAAAAAAATAATAAAGTAAGTATAAATAAAAATTGGAGTCAGATTGCTGAGTGGCTAGCTCTCTGGCTCTCGGTGCCCCAAGTTTCGGGTTCGAGTCCCGGTGATACCACAGATGTTTGTAGTGGTTCTAAATCCACTTTAAACCGTAGGTTCCGGTCTAATAGGATCGTTAAGTGTTGCGGGGGTAGTGTGACTCGCATCCGTAGCCTATCTTCAATCTACAAGCGCCCCCTGGGTAGTGCTCAATGAGTAACAGCGGTGCAGTTCTTGATTATGGCATAGATATGATCTTTCTCTGTATCGCCAGCTGCTTTAGAATAACAAAAACAACAACAACAAGTAAGTATTGGCAAATTAATCATTAATACAAATGACTCAAAATAACAACTGCCTTTTTGACAAGATGGCAGGAAACATTTGGTTGATGGCTGAGTGACTAGCGCTCTGGTGCTCGGTGCCACAGGTTTCGGGTTCGAGTCCCAGCGTTTCTATGGATGTTTGTAGGGGTTCTAAATCCACTTTAAACCGCAGGTGCCGGTCTAATGTGACTGTTGAGCGTTGGAGGTAAGGCTGATAATCTTTCACCATAAAAAGAAAACATCTCTCGTCTCGTAATCTGCCAGTAGGCAGATGACCTTGGCCCACAATGGGGCTGTTGCGCCAATGATGATGGGAAATGCAGATTATAAACGCATTTTAGGAACTGCCCTTAAGGAAATTTTGCAAATGCACGCAAACTAAAAGTTAATAAAAAATATGTCTCAAAATATTGAAGAGATTTCAGGAAACCATTGAGGAAAGACTGATGGCCGAGTGACAAGCGCTCCGTGCCACAGATTTCGGATTCAAGTCTCAGTGGTTCTATGGATGTTTGTAGTATTTCTGAATCCACTTTAAACCATAGGTCCTGATCTAATAGTATCCTAGAGCGTTTGGTGTAGACCTGACAACCCTATCCCCTAAAATGATATCATCTCCTGTCTCGAAATCTGCCAGTAGGCAGACAGCCTTGGCCCACCATGTGGCTGTTGCACCACTGATGATGATAGATTTTTTATATGCTGTATTAATATAATATTTAAATATAAAAAGAAATGTTGTTCTAATGCAGCAGGAAATGCAGAGACAGTTCATCTTTATGTCATAATAAGCTATGACTCATTTAGCACTACCCAGAGGGCACGTGCAGCTTGGAGATGGGCTCCGGACACGAATGACACTACCCTCACAATGCTCGACGGTCCTATTAGACTGGGACCTAATGTTTAAAGTGAATTGATTATTAATTATAAAAGAATGTCCACAATTTTTCAATACTCATATTTACATACAAAAATGCTTATTATTCACATTTACAAGAACATTATTCTTTCATTATTAGTTTGGCACGATTATTATACATTTTTCAAAAGCACCCAAGAAGTTTTTTGAGTTAAAGAAAGAATATCGCTATATTTGAAAAGAAAAATCAAATTTCTAGTGAGTGCACTTTTGTTTAAAAATGGCGTAAGTGTTCATTAAAGCTAGCAAGAATTGAAACGTGCATTTTGTTTCAATTCTGAAAACTTTAAGCAGCTTCATTGCGTATTTACACTGAAGTGACAAAAGTCATGGGATAGCAATATACAAATTTTCAGATGGCAGTAGCATCGCGTAGAACAGGTATAAATGCGCAGTGCTTTCGCAGAGCTTTCATTTCTGTTCAAGTTATTCATGTGAAGAGGTTTTGACGTGATGATGAGCGCACGACGGGAATTAACAGACTTTGAACGCGGAATGTTAGTTGGAGCTAGACGCATGGGTCATGCCATTTCGGAAATCGTTAGGAATTCAACATTCCCAGATCCACTGTGTCAAGAGTGTGCCGAGAGTATAAAATTTCAGGCATTACATCCCACCATGGACAGCGCAGTGGTCTACCGCCTGCACATAACGACCGAGACCGGCGACGTCTGCAAAGAGTCGTAAATTCAAACAGACAAGCAACACTGCGTCAAATAACCGCAGAAATCAATGTGGGACGTACAAAGGACTTGTCTGTTAGAACTGTGCGGAGAAATTTGGCTTTCTTGGGCTATTCCAGCAGAAGACCGACTCGAGTGCCTTTACTGACAGAACGTCATCGCTTGCAGCGACTCTCGTGGGCACGTAAGCATATTGGTTGGTCCCTAGATGAATGGAAAACCGTGGCCTGGTCCGATGAGTCACGATTTCAGTTGGTAAGAGCTGATGGTAGGGTTCGAGTGTGGCGCAGACCCCACGAAGCCATGGACCCAAACTGTCAGCAAGGCACTGTTCAAGCTGGTGGTGGCTCCGTAATGGTGTGGGCTGTTTTCTCATGGCATGGACTTGGTCCTCTGGTGCGACTGGACCGAACATTGACTGGAAATGCTTATGTTCAGCTACTTGGAGATCACTTGCAGCCATTCATGGACTTCATGTACCCAAACAACGATGGGATTTTTATGGATGACAATGCGCCATGTCACCGGGCCACAACTGTTCGCGATTGGTCTGAAGAACATTCTGGGACAATTCCAACGAATGATCTGGCCACCTAGATCGCCCGACATGAATCCCATCGAGCATTTATGGGACATCATCGAGAGGTCTGTTCGTGCCCAAAATCCTGCACCATCAACGCTTTCACAATTATGGACGTCTATCGAGACAGCATGGCTCAATATTCCTGCAGAAGACTTCCAACGACTTGTTGAGTCCATGCCACGTCGAGTTGCTGCACTTCGCCGGGCGAAAGGAGGGCCGACACGATATTAAGAGGTATCCCATGACTTTTTGTCACTTCAGTGTAAATTGTTTTTCTGGAGATTTGGATTGCGAACCGGGTTAATTAACAAAACATTCGAACTTCTTCTGTTGCGAAATTTCATAAATAATTCATTTCTAGGAAAGAAAAGTATTTACGTAGAAAAATGGATGCAAGAACAGTAACTCTGTTTTGATCATTTCAAATATTAGTATCATTTGAGTTGAATTGCAGAAATGCAAAAGTATTATTTACTCGCATATTATTGTAAAAGACGAAATACACCCAATACTGTTTTTATACGGACTTCTTTTACAAGACATTGATTTAATACTCATTAGAAAAAAATATTAATTTTCTTACTATGCAACTTATGATGATTTAGCATAATAGAGTGAAATTCTAAAAAGAAAATGCTGCTTTACTTCTATAATTGCAACATTGGTTTGTATCTCTACGATCATTTTGTGGACACTTTAAGACAAATAGACCAGGAGCTTCAACTTAAAGTGAATTTCGAACCATTCACAAGCAACCGTGCCACCGCCACAAACCTGAAGCCTATGGTACCGAAGGCTACAGCGCTAGCCAATTGGCCATCAAGCCATTTGCAACGTTGGAAACGATTGGTTTGTTGTGTCGCTCTACGGTCACTTTTTGCCCACTTTCGACTAATTAGACCTGGACCTAGAGTTTAACGTAGATTCCAAACCCCTGAAGAACACCCAAGTCACTGCCAGGATTCTTACCTGAAGCCTATGGTACTGAAGGCCAGAGCGCTAGCCAATTGACCATCAGACCAGCCATTGAAGATGAAGAATGTAATGCGATTTCCACTTGTGTGATTTCACCCGAATTTTATAACCTCAATATGAAATTTGGTCTGCTTTTTGTCTGCATTTATTGTTGCATTTGGTCTGCTTTGTCTGCAAACATCCATGGCACCATCGGGACTTGAATCCGAAATCTGTGGCACCGAGTGTCAGCCACTCAGCCATCAGGCAATATTAATTCCACCATAAAGGATTGCACTAGAAAATAATGTATTTACAATTTTCTTTAAGGAAGTGATTACTATTTATAGAAGAATGTTTTGTAAATAGTTATTTGTAAAAGGTTACTATTTATTAAAGAAGTTTGACACGACTACAATACATTTCTCTAAAACATCCAAGAACTTTTTGTGCTTAAGGAAAGAATATCACTTTACGTAAAAAATAAAAATCAAATTTTCAATGAGAGGCACTTTCGTTTAAAAAATGGCATAAGTTCATTAAAGCGAGGAAGAATTGAAACGCGCATTTAGTTTTATTTCAGAAAACTTTAAATGAGCTTCATTGCATATTTCAATTGTTTTTCTGGAGATTTGGATTGCGAACAGGGTTAAATAACAAGGCATTAGAACTTCTTCCGTTGCGAAATTTCATAAATAATTCATTTCTAGGAAATAAAAGTATTGAAGTAGAAACATAGATGCAAGAACAGT
>BPLR01009677.1:0-47564 GCA_021605095.1 Caerostris extrusa | reverse complement strand
CTTCCTTCCATGAGATCACACAGTTCTTGGACTTGGTCTAGATGTTGGTGTCTGACCAAATGGGAAAAGAAACAACAACAACAAAAATATTTGAAAATATTTACTG
Organism: Caerostris extrusa; assembly: GCA_021605095.1. Classification (NCBI taxonomy): domain Eukaryota; kingdom Metazoa; phylum Arthropoda; class Arachnida; order Araneae; family Araneidae; genus Caerostris; species Caerostris extrusa. The sequence continues at coordinate 47,458 of BPLR01009677.1, read as the reverse complement.
TAATTTTTAAAAGTAAATCATTGAGATCAATATCTTATTTATTAAGCATTAAATATGATTAATTTTGAATTAAAAAAATAATTTTAATACATGTAGAAAAAATAAAGAGAAAAAGAATTTTTAGTCACATAAATGGATAAATACGATGAAGCTTTCCTCATACAAGAAAAATGATTTATTATCTATAGAATTACTTTTAAAAAACTGGTGAAATTTGGAGAACATATTTCTTTTTTAGGAAAGAGTTTCTACTTTTTCTTTCCCTAAGCCTGCAATCACCAAACTCTTTTGAATTAAAAAATGTTTTGTACCTATAAGAATTCAATTAAAAGATCAAAAAATGAGAAATGAAATAAAAAAATACTTGTTTGTAGGTGAGATATGAAAACTCAACTTAAATCAAAACGATTACTTTTCCGATACATGAAATTTTAAAAACATTTTTTTAATGTAAAGTCACATTGCACTTTCTAAATCTAATTATAGGTTGGATACCACAACATCTGTATCTTTTTTCTTTTATTTCACTCGTTTTTCTCAATAATGGGATTTCTTGGATCCTGTCGAGGACACGCTAAAGTTTAAAAAAATGTTGAGACTATAACGCATTAAGAATGATGATGACTATTGTGAACTTTCCAGCACTAAACATCTTTATGGTTTTTAATAATGATACCGTAGTCATGCTTTGACTTAAAATTCCGTAAGACAAATTTTTTGTAATCCAATCAATTTTTATTTATTTTTAAATACATTAATTTTTGTTATGTCATTGAAGATTATTAAAAAATATGGCCACTGGCATTTGCCTTTTATTCGAACATTGCAAAATGAGTAGTACTATAGGTCTTGTAACTTCTCGACCTATAAGAAGGGGGCCACTTTCAGGTTCATGGGACGAATTTAATTTTTATTTACAAGCATTTTATCTATCTCTATATATATATATATATATATATATATCATATATATATATATATATATACAGAACTCTGGGTTATTATACTATTTACAAAGAAATAAAAAAATTAGAAGATATGAGATTTGATTCTAAGTGCAGTTCATTCTTCAAGAAGGAGATTTTCAGAGTTCTCAGGTGATCTGCGATGAATCTAATTCTTGACGAACTAATATCGACACACGAAACCAAGGGACGCACCTCATTTTTGTAAACAAGAGGAATCTCTTGCCTGTTCGAAGTTATATCACAGAAAAGAAAAACAACACTTCTTGTCGACTCATGCTTTACAACACTGTTTCTCCTCCTCCAAACACCTCCCTTTAAGAAAATCTGTCGAGGAGTGGTAAATCCATCTCATTAGGTGGGCACTTCTTTCTGCCATGGTCGATCACCAATCACGATGGAACAACTCATGATGTAGTCCATATTCATCTGTAATTTTGTTTCAAACTGTGAAGGTCAAGGCCTCATGAAATCAATCTCATGAGGTCTCATTATCCATATGACACTGGATATCTGCTACCAGATTTGAGTGATAGTTGTTCTCATTAATACAAACACTAATTGCATTAATATAATTAACGACAACATTGTTTATCTGCTGTCAGATTTAAGTGATGGGTTGTTATTATGCACAATAACGTGTCAAAGAATTTACATTCTTCTCTCCTGAGAATGTAATGCCAAAACTCTTTCCGTGAGAAAAATACTACAGCCTGCTCCCGATATGTGATTATAAGCCATTGTATGTATGAGACTGGACTATAGTGCTTTAAGTGTTGTTCAGCACATTTTTTCTTCTCACCAGTTCGATTCTATATCGAGTGTTTCTCTATGGGGATGATTTGAAAAGAAAAGTATCTGGGATATTGTAGAAAAGCAACGAATAAAAAATTGATAAACAAAACAAAATTATTTTCATTGTAATCAGAAAAGTGCATAGTAGTCAGCACGCTTTCTCTATCTACAAGAATAGCTCATGTAATATTTCGTGTTCGACATTCCTATCTCAGAAGTATCATTAAAATTTTAAAAATATATTGTACTGTCAAATGGCAAGATCAAATTTTATATTTCAAGTCATCCGTAAAAACTGTTATCTTTTTTTAGTTTTTAAATACTTTTATTTCTCCTTGTGTTGTATAAACAACTTAACAATTTGCCTGAGCAATTCTCTTCAAGGAAATTAAGTAGGTCCATAAATTCCTTGACGTGTCTTTCTCGCTTTCCACCAAAAAGTTTACAAAACTTTTATTTGCAAAAGGGTGATAACTTTTAAACTTCGCTTCGCAGCGAATGTCACCGTTAGAATCTTTTGTGAAAGCGACATATTTATTGCTAAGATCATCACAAATTTTGCAAAGTTTTGGCATTCGCTAAAAAGCTTATTGTGCCTTCAGTTATTAGATTTTCCATGTTTAGTGCACTGCACTGTATGCGTGCTCATTATATATTGAGATATTTAATATTCAAAACAGTTGGAAAGTTATTTGAAGTTTTCGTTTTTAATTTACCATATTGAACGTCATTCAGAAAAGTTGTAATAGCAAAATGGAGTATTTTTTTTTTTTTTTCAAAAACAAGACCAGCATTTCATCATTTTTATTTTAGGTCGTTAATTTTTGTCGATGTTCAGTAGTAAAATTATATTTTAAAAAGATAAATAATTTATCAATTTTTATATTTTTGATCTAATTTTAAATATTTGAAAAAATTTACATATCTTTTTGCTTACTACATGATGAATATTAAAAGCTTTTCATATTGTAATTAAAAACAACATTGTCTCTATTTTTGGCAATTATATGTGTTGTTGTTGTTCTAATGCAGTTGGCAATACAGAGACAGTTAATGTTTATGCCATAAGCAAGGGCTGCACTGCTGTTACTCTTTAGCCCTACCCAAGGGCACAAAGTAGCTTAAGATATGCTACGGAAAAATGCTACAGTAATACTCCATCATATGTGGTCTACGTCCTGTTGGACAGGGGCTCTAGAGTTTAAAGTGTATTCCAAAACACTGCAAACATTATGGCACCACCTGGGACTCGACTCCTTGTAGGAATGATTCAAAAGCAGAATAATGTTTCACTCTTGTATCGACCCGTCATAAAGAATGTTATATAAATGAAACATATTCTTTTATTTGTTATTTTAGATGAATCATTATCCATACCGTGCATAGTAGCCAACACCCTTTCTATATACCACTTAACAGTTTATGTAATATTATGTTTGCTCAATGCCAATCTCAAATGTATTAAAAAACATTTTCCTGTCAACGAACTTGAGACTAAAAATTTTATACTTGTAACTTATCTAAAAAACTCTTATCTTTTGTAATTTTTAAATACATTTTATTTCTTTCTTATGGCATATATAACTTAACAGAAATTTGCCTGAGCAATTCTCTTCAGGAAATTAAGTAAGGTCCATAAATTCCTTGACGTGTCTTTCTCGCTTTCCACAACTCATATCTGAGTTTCCGAAACTTTTATTTGCAAGGGTAATAACTTTTAAACTTCCCGCTTCGCAGCGAATGTCACCGTTAGAAGCTTTTTGTGAAAGCGACATATTTATTGCTAAGATCATCACAAATGTTCAAAGTTTGGCATTCGCTAAAAGCTTATTGGGCCTTCAGTTATTAGATTTCCATGTTTAGTGTACTCCATCGTATGCGCTCTCCTTATATATTAAGATATTTAATTTGCAAAAGAATTTGAAAGTTATTTGAGGTTTCATTTTTAATTTGACAAATTGAATGTATTCTTGAAAAGTTGTTTTTAGCAAATAAGCATATTTTTTATTTCAAAAAATAAGACCAGCACTTTGCCATTTTTATCATAAGTAGTTAATTTTTGTTTACGTTCAATAGTTAAAATTATGTTTAAAAGTGAAGAACTAATTTTAAATATTCAAAAAATACTACATATACTATATTGCTACATATTGAAAAATATTGAAAGCATTTCAAGATTTAATTAAAAGAAAAATTTTGCTACAACATTGCATGAAGTCTCATTATTCATGACATGATTATCTGTTATCAGATTTGAGTGACAAATTGTTATGATTAGAACAAGACACTAATTGTATGTAATATAAGTATTCATAACACTGTTTATCTGCTGTCAGATTTGAGTGATAGTTAATTATTATGTACTTGTTAAGGAATATACATTCTTTCCCCTATGAACGGAAATGCTATATCTCTTCTCTTGGACAAAATGCTACAGTCTACTCCATCATATGTGGTTGTATGTATGCGGCGGGGCTCTACGGTAAGTGGGTAAATGCAACGTTTATTGCAAAGTTCGATTATATATCCTGTGTTGCCAATCACTCTCCTCTATAGGAATGATTCAAAAGTAAAGAATAATGTTTGCAAAATTGTCGAAAGCGAACGATATATCGTCATAAAAATTTTTTTAACGAAACCAAATTAATTTAATTGTAACTATTGTATATTATTTTAATTGTTTAATTATTATTACGTGCATGGTAGTCAGCACGCTTTCTCTATACCACTTAACAGTTTATGTAATATTATGTTTTCGCAATGCCAATCTCAAATGTATAAAAAAATAGTGTACTGCAAATAACTTGAGACTAAAAATTTTATACATCTAAGTTATCTCTAAAAACTGCTATCTTTTGTAGTTTTTGAATAATTTTCATTTCTCCTTGTGGTATATATAAACTTAACGAGAAATTTGCCTCCCACCATTCTCTTCAGGAAATTAAGTAAGGTTCATAAATTCCTTGACGTGTCGTTCTCGCTTTTCACAACTCATATCTGAGTTCCCGAAACTTTTATTTGCAAAAGGGTAATAATTTTAAACTTCCGCTTCACAGCGAATGTCCCCGTTAGAAGCTTTTGTGAAAGTGGCATATTTATTGCTAAGATCATCACAAATTTTGCAAAGTTTTGGCATTCGCTAAAATCTTATTGGGCCTCAGTTATTAGATTTTCATGTTTAGTGTATTACGTTGTATGCGCTCTTTACATATTGAGATATTTAATTTGCAAAAAGAGTTTGAAAGTTATTTGAGGTTATCATTTTTAATTTACCATGTTCAATGTTATTCCAGAAAAGTTGTTTTTTCAAAAACAAGGCCAGCATTTCGGCATTTTTAATTTAAGTCGTACATTTTTTTTTATGTTCAGTTGTTAAAATTATGTTTAAAAGTAAAGAACTTATCAATTTTTGATATTTTGATCTAATTTTAATTATTCCGATAGGTTTCATGTCTTTCACTGCGTAATAATATTAAAAGCGTTTCAAGTACAAGTATTAATTAAAAAAAAACAACTTTGGTAATGTTCTTTTTATTTGGCAATTATATATAAACAATAAAAAAAAAATCGTATCGTGTGATTCGTTTGAAAAATAAATAATTTGTAAGCAATTTAAATTGTTATAAATAATTTAACTTGTTTCCAAATTAATCTCATTAATTATTTTTAAGCTTTTATCTTTCTTTTTATAATTCTTTTGATGTTTTGATGAATGAATTATGAAAAGGAATGACAATGATAACACTTAAAAATAAATAAATTTATAAGAAATTTAAATTGTTGTAAATAATTTAAGCTGCTTACAAATTAATCTGAATTGCTGTTTATATTTTTAATTTTTATAATTATAATTTATAAATAGATTATAAAAAGTCATGACCATGATACTTGCAATGATAACAGTTAAAAATAAATAATTTGTGAGCAATTTAAATTGTCGTAAATATTAAGTTAAGCAGCCTATTAATTTAATATCATTATTATTTTTAAGTTTTTATCTTTCTTTTTATAATTCTCTTGATTTTTAATGGATTATGAACAGACATAACCATAATAATTTATTGCTTTTTTACGATAGCTGATATGATATCGCATACTTCTTCATTTTTTTTCAAAACTATTCTTTAAGAATTACAAAATGAGTTGGAAAACATATTGGTATAAATTTTACATATAATCGATCATTTAAATCACTTTAGAACTTTTTTTAAACGTCATAAATGTCTTTTTAAATGCCAGGAATAATCTTTTATATCAATATGATTCAGGTTTTTTTTTTAATAATAATTTGGATTGAAAGACTTAAATTGCGTAGCGGCAACTTTTTAATATTCATTGTTCAAATTATTTTTTAAAAATAATTCTTAAAGAAGTTGTATTGTAATAATACTAAAATTTCATATATTTTGCATTATTTTTTATTGATGCATTTTGTTTTATTTTATATGTATAAAAAAGTATTCGATTTTCAATATCAAAAAATACGGATAAAAAATAGATAGACTAGATTTACTATAATGTAGCATTAATTAAAAAAAATAAATAAAAATAAAAAGGGTAAAAGCTATAATAAAGCAGGACATAAATCTAACATGAAAAGAAAATGTAGACGGAGAGAAAATAAGAAGTTATTGTGAAATAAAGAAAGAATACATAACCATCTTCCAATATTCAAGATAAAGTACAAAAGTTATACAATAATCATTATGAAAAGAATTGAAATTACCACAAAAGTTAAAAGGAATTTTTCTTTGTAGTGGTATCATAAGGGCAACAAGCCAGTTTAAATTTAGAATCGTGAGGTTTTTGACAAATAATTCGTTTATTTTTTCGAAATGGGTACATTAAAATATGACATGTTTTATATCCTACGTCTGTTCAAAGGATGCAACTGTGCTAAATAAAAGGTGTAAGAATTATAAAAAGAATTCTCACATAAACAACGAACAATTATAAAATTCAAAAAAGAGGATAATATTTTTTAAAACCACAATCACCAAATTTACTATTATCCAATATAAATTGTGTTCTAAAGATATCACACTCGAGTCGTAGCTCAGTGGCAAAATGCGCCGCTCGTGAGCATTAGCGCGATGTTTAATCCACTGGTGGCTTTGTTGTGGACACTGTTTCAAAAAAAATGAGGAGACTCAAGGGCGTTTGTAATGTTCAGCATCTTGCCAAATTATATTGACTACCTAGTGAGTGTTTTTGTGTTTTTCTCCATACGTTACGAAATACTGGTTAATCCCTGAAAGGCACTGCCCTCCTTCAGCAACACGGAGCCAAGTCCGACTTCTACCTACTGGTGCTCCTTCCCAACCAAAACTGCCCGCCCCATTTCCCTCCTTCCATGGGACCACATGTGTTATTGGTCTAGATATTACTGTTGTCCAAGTGGAATAAAAATAAAAAATAAAAAAAAAAGGACAGTTTTTTCCAAAAAGCAAAATTACTGTTCTCCAATAAAAACTTTTTCATGTTAAACATTTTTCTACGCGATTTATTTCTGAAAACTCACCTTTGTCTATTTACCTTTTTATCAATATTTGGTAAATGATCTCCGAGTGTCGTTTAATGATTGTTAACTTCCAGAAAAATTTGTGAGGTGGAGAGCATCTTTTGTTAGAAAACGGCTTTTTCATTTTTCTTGATTCTGAGTCAACACATATATTATATCAGACAAACGGCAACATTTCTCAGCATGGCAAAAAAAAGACTCCTTTCCTGCCTTTTTGGATTTATCGTGTTCATTCCTGACATGTATATGAAACTTCAATTCATATGCTTATCAAATTTGTAAATGTTTCTTTCAATTTGGATGTTCAATACGATACGTCCTAAGTACTAAGGTGTTGTCCTAAGTTAAGGTTAAGACATTCATCTTCTTTACTGGTGCCATAGCCCCATGGTGGGCCAACACCATCTGCATATTGGCAGATTCCGAAACTTCAGACTTTCTTTTACGGAGTAAGGTTGCAGTCTTACACCCTATACTCTACAGTCATATTAGACCGGACCTACGGATTTTTTTACGGTTCCATTATTCCGAAGCACTAAAAACATCTATTACACTGCCAGTGCTCAAACCCGAAACTTGTGGCACCGAGAGACAGTCACTCTACCATCTTAATACCTAAGGTTAAGGTATTAAAAAGTATTGTTTACACAAGTCCTAAATTTTAAACTTTTCTTGAAGAATTTTCTTGTATATGAATTTCAATATTTTGTCTTATTTAAAAATTTTTTAAGTAATTAGATCAATATAACTTTAATCGTGTTTTCAAAATATCCAAATTATTTATATATGTTACGGGAATGTGATTAAGCGGAGATTATTCATAATTAATCATGCGTAGTCAATCGGATTAATCCACGAGTGATTATACATAATCACATCGTTATTTATATGTTGCTGGTTATTATCACAATAATCACAGGAATTATCCCCATTTACCGTAACATATACATATATTTACAATAAGAAATGAGTGTTGCATTTTTTCAACATTTTCGAAATGAACTTGAAAATAAGCAAAGTATTACTTGTAAATATTTGTCAAATTGCACTGAAAGCATGTTTTTGGAATTCGACATCCTAGAACATTAGCTAGCTCAACTTTAGTATCATACAAATATTTCTTACGGAACATAAAAACGTTTTTCTCATGAATGCCACATGTAATGTTGCTCCACATAATGACTGAAGATTACGTGGGAAGAAACTTTCTGAAAGAATGTTCCACCGCCTCAGAACTGACAGATATTGAGTGTCGGATAATTTTCCCTAATGAAAGTATTTGGGGAACCTATTGCCTAGCATGATTGGCACATTACTTTAATAGCTCAGCCTTTATTCTAAACTTCCTATGTTTGCGCTTTTGCGTCTAGAAATCAACGTAGCGTAAACAACAGGACGGAAATTTGAATAAAACTGAGATCTGCTTAATGAGAAAATTTTGCAAAATATTTCTGTATTTAATGAAATGGAATAGCTGGAGTAGTTTTGTCATGGTTCATTTGGTTACGATTTAGATTAAAACAATTGCTAGATTGGTTTCTTTAATAGTTTCCGATTATTTTTGTGTTTGTATATATAAAAATAAATATTTTTTTAAATAGAACTAATCAATAACTTCCACAGATTTCATAAAAAAGTTTTTCATCAAACTATAAAAATTTGTCTGAACGTATTTTTATCGACTTTAGACTATTTCTATATTATGAATTTTATTATGAAAAGTTAAGCAATAAAGTTATCATATTAAATATATTTTTTTAGTTCGACGTTTTTTTTATTTTTATTTAGTAATCTTTTGGGATTTATTTATAATTTAATTTAATGGCCTGATTTCTTGGCTCCATGTTTATACTGATGATTCGGCTGAAGGGGACCATAAGAAATGCTGCAGCTGAATATTATTCTACAGACTTAACATGCCGTTGGAAGGCAATAGACATGATAACTTCGATGGTAAAATAGCAGCCATTTAATTTTTTTATTTTGGCCTTTTTGAGACAAAATAAAGTAATGGGGAAAAATATCGCCTTTTTGAATGACTCCAGGCCGGCAATTAAGACCTTGTTTGACAACTCCAATCACTGTGATATCAGATGTCTAAAAACCTCCATCCAGTAAAGATATATAAGTTTTTTGAATACTAGGAAATTTGATTTAATACAGTGGATTCCACGATATTCAGGTTATAATTAATTAATTTTAGCTGGCCGATATGGATATGATATATCCATATCGGCCAGTAACCTTAAAAAATGATCCTCCTTGTCCCTGCAGCATATAAAAAGCGATATATCTCTTTTTGTATTAATTCCAACGGTTACAACCCGTGTAGAGAGAAATATTCTGAGAAAAATGGAATTTGAATAAGTGAACAAGATTTTCCAGACTTCTATTTACGGACGCTCCATCACTTTTGGAAGCTGCCCCTTTCCCTTTATCAATGAGTAGATTACAGATCATGGGGTGTCCGTCCTTGGCACTGCCGGAGTCACAACAATAACCATTTTAATTAGGGGGTTATGCTATGATATATGTATTAACTAATAATGGAATTTTAAAATTGATCTCTGTATCTAATGTATTCAACAACAACAATAATTAACAGCCACAGCAACCGTTTTAGTTATATGTTATATGTCACGATATGCGTCACATAACTAATAACGGAATTTTAAAATTGATCTATATGTCTAATGTATGCATGATTCGGAAGGGCTCCAAAGATATTTAAAGCATATTAAACAAAATATATTTATCAAACAATGTTAAAGATCACCTTGCAAATAGATGATCAAATGGGATGCAAACATTACTACCATCTGCAAAACATATCAGCCTTGAAACGATGAATATCTGGATTGAAACGATGAATGGAAAAATCACAAAACATTCATGAATCGTTACGGATACGAGTTGGGGATTCAATACCTCTGGCAATAAATCAAATTGTGTTTGAGGATATTCCATTATAAAATAATTCCATTCATCTTACATAAATTATTTAAATTTGTTTTATTTTTTTGTCTTATTTTTTTTTTAAACTTTGATATTATAGCTTTAGTTTTAGAACAAATAAATAAATAAAATCGTTCTATCCAGGAACGCGGAAAGCTAATAGCGCTTCCTTTTAGAAGATATCTGTTTCTTGGACAGTCAATAAATAGATGTCGCAATCTAATACAGAATGCAGCAGATCCACTATCCCAGTTAATCCTGTTTAATTTTCTGCCCTACAATTTCTTACTGTACAGGCCTTCCGTGGCACATCGATAATTGCAAGCATGAAGCCAATGAGACTAGTACGTCTTTTTTTTATTTGTTTTTTCCATGTTTTTTTCCTGTGATGCGTTTTGTTTAATGTCGATTCCTAGCTAAAATATATAAAAAAAAAAAAGAATTTGATGGATTCTTATCTGGCCCTATAATAATAATATTTATACAGAATATTGTATATTTTTATGGTGATTAATCCTCAGTCACGGGAACACTCCATGAGAAGTCAACTCATGTATGGAGGCAAGGCAGCTTCTAAATGCACGCTTCTATTGAATGTAGCTTCTAATCATTGTAATGCAGCTGGAAAGGTGTTCTATTGTATTGTAATGCACAATAATCTATTGTAACACCCTTAGGTATGGTTTGATTCAGTTTGTCCCTTTACGGTGATTTTTGCAGCACTTTACGATAATTAGACCGGGACCTAGAGTTTAATGTGGATTCCAAACCACTACTACACCACACCACACATCACTGTGCTTAGAACTGAGTTGTCCCTTTTACAGTTTTGGAATGATGTGGGTGAAATAGAATGGACACGATGAGGCGGGAAAAATTTGCAAAATTTATTTTGGAGATACAGAAGGTGAAAATGAGGAAATCTTTACAGAAACATACATGCCAGTCAGGGTAGAACTTGAAGCCTGTGGCCTGTATCAGTAATGGCCAGAACGTATGCTAAGTCTAGACTCGAATAGTTGAAGAAGGAAAGTACAACTTTAGCAGGTCTGTTCAACTTATACGGACTTTTAGGGAGAACTTCCCCGTATTTGAGTATCGTATGGGAGAAAACTCCTCACCAGGTAGTCTGTCAAATGAGGCAAGATACTGAATATCACAAACGCCATCGAGTCTTCTCGTTTTTGAAACAATGCCCTACAACCATGACGCCAGCAGATTGAACCTCATCCCTAAATACTCACCAGCGGCGCACGTTGTCACTGAACCACGAGATGGGCAATTTTTATATTTAATCAGTTTTTTACATATGACAATAATTTCCAGAAAAGTTATAATTGGAAAATATATAACATATTTAAGAATGTTTCTTTTAAAATCGCAATGAATTTAAATGACAGATATTATTATCTGTAACAATGCCGACCAGCGGATTAAACCGCATCTCTAATGCACACCAGCTGCGCAAATTACCACTGAGTCACAATTAATATAGATTTAATTACAAAAAGTAGTTTTCCAAAGTAAGATTTCAGTTGTATTTTATTGATGCTTAATAAAAATTATTACTAATATACTCTATGTTAAAAATCTAATGAATTTAACTTAAACAGTGGCAGAAATGTAATAAAATATCTTTAAAAGTTACTATGCTTTTAAGCACAAGGAACTTAAATGATTTTGCTATATTTCGTATTTATGTTAAACTATTTTCTCGCTAAATGTTTCTTTCCAAGATCAATAACGTGTTTACTTCATAGTTCATACTCAGTCGAATTCAGAGATTATTTTGGTCAGTTCTTTTGAGATTTTCACAGCCATAAAAATAAGTGGAGCGTGACATACATTGTATAGACACCATTAATATTACCCAACTAGTCCAAATCTCTGTGAGTAAGAAATTTATCAGAAAACAGCTGCTCTTTTTTTAGCGGTAATCTTGTGGAAGTAATGAATAACAAACAGTTACGAAAACATAAATTTCGGTCGTTACTTTCAGGCTCACTGAAGAGCAATTTGCTTTTCTTGAAAAGATAAAATAAGATTTAGAAATAAACATCTTCATTGGTTTATATTCTTCCAATATCTATGTTTTAGAAGTTGTTGCAGTTGTAAGTAAAAGAATAACAGCAAAGTGTTATGGAATTCACAAAAGTGGGAATTAAAGGGAATTAAACTTTTATTTATTCTTAAAGTATTTTTTTTTTTCAATTGTAGGACATAAGAATAAGGCTAATATTTTTTCAAATTGATTATTTTTATTTTATAACTTTGTACTTCTTTTAATTTTTTTACATCTGTGTGTAATGAATCTATACGAATGAATCTATGTGCAAATAATCTATACGAATCTTTGTGTAATGAATCTATAAGAATGAATCTATGTACAAATACTTTATGCGAATCTATGTGTAATGAATCTATACGAATCTTTGTGTAATGAATCTGTACGAATGAATGTATGCGTACAAATCTATATGAATATATGTGTAATGAATCTATATGAATATAGGTGTAAAGAACCTATATGAATATATGTGTAATAAATCTATACAAATAAACTAGGTGTAAATAACCTATATGAATATATGTGTAATAAATTGTATACAAATAAAATTATGTGTAAAGAATATATGCTCCAAAATAAATCTATGTGTAATGAATCTGAATGAATATACAAATCTAAAATGAATCATGAATATGTATAATGAATCTATAAAGAATCTATGTGTAATGAATCTATACAAATAAATCTATGTGTAATGAATCTGTACGAATGAATCTATATGTAATAAATCCATAATATCTCCGAGAGGCAATAAATATACAATAATTTTATAAATACAAGGAAACTTTAAGCAATAAAATGACACCTTAGTCCAAAAAGCATTATAGGGTTTTCTAATAACTAGTAATCAATAATTGTTTTTTTATTGATTTGAAAAATCATTGAAAACTATTTTCATTATACTAATTACTATATATATTGAATCTTTTATATTTCATAGCTTATCTTTAAAGTATATTAACGAAATAATAGCATCCATATGATTAAGGGTAATAATTTTACATAAAAATTCTCAAACATTTAATTTGGAATTTTTATTTAATTTTTTTTCGAGGTTTAAATCTCACATTCCAGTAAGCTCAATTTTAACATTTATATCAAAATATCCGTTAAAAATTTATTTATAATAAAACTATTTGCATTTTATAGATTTCCAAAGCAACCCGGCTGTTCTTTTTCTACTATAATTCTATCTAGGAAAATTCAATCTGCTCTCAGGTTAAATTTCGTCTAACTCCTTTGTATTCAAAATAAATGTGTGCCTTAGGTGTCTCACCTTTATTTACATAGAACATTTAACTCATATATCCGTGCAGAAAATACATCTACTGCGTGACTTGAAACTCTAACAGCTTTTTTTTTCTAAACTGAAAACTGGAATAGTCCATAATATTACAACGACAACGAGTCTCATGTTGGTAAAGTTTTCCCCCTATGGCCTCTATTAGCTTGATCTTTATAGAAAATGATTGCTTTTTAATAAAAGAAATGGTTTAAATTGGCTTATAAATTGTGTTTCATCAATTTGTATTCTGGAAAAAGACATATTTCTTTGGTATTATATCTTTATACAATTTTGTTATATAACATTACATTTCTCATGATAAGTTTAATTTTATTGGAGTTTTCAAAGCAGATGATAATATCTCGAAAATAAATAAATAATAATAATAACTCAAAAATAAGTAAATAAATAAATAATAACAATAGATTAAAAATAAATTAATTAATAATAATAATAACTGTAAGATGTAGTGTGCAAGTTGTGCAGCTGCATTGTAACTAGGTGTGATTGGGATGAGATACTTGAGGCACAGGTTGGAGAACTCACAGCTTTATAGACACACGCATAAACACCGTACACATACAATTAGAGATATACAATATTTAACATATTTAAAGGCAGATAATTATAGATTCGTGGAAAGACTCGTCTTCTAAGTCGAAAACCCGAAACTTCGGCTACACGCAGGGCTCTCGAAATATACTTCCTCTCTGGGTAAGAGTCTGTAGGCCAACTGACCATTTCTCCTGAACGTCACAGGGTGGAGCTCTTGCAAATAGGTAGGTGGAAGCATAGTTACGAAGATAAAATAAATAACTGTAATATATCAATGCTGATCTATAGATAATACATTCTCACCTTTACAGGAAAAGGTAACCCTAATTACACGGAATTTGCTACATATCTACCACTGCAGTGGTGAATGTTATTAGATTAATGTACCCACAGTTTCAAAACAACCATGACCAAATTTGATTTCATAACATTAATCAATTTATCAACATTTTGAGTATTTTTAAAATGAAAGAAAATTTTACGAAACGATGAAAATTTTACACTTTCATTATCTACGATATTTCAAAAGAAGTTCCTCAGCGTGTGGTTTGTTCAATAACTTTATATGAGCATTTCTTTGAAAGTTTTACATGAAGCTAATAATAACGGGCGCATTTCAGAGTCCTTTTATTATTTATCAATTATATACAACAAATAGTTAATAATGTTAATAATTCTTTTCAATTTATTATAAAATACTTTCTTGAATATTTTCTCAAATGAAACTAGATTTTTAATAGCATGCAACTGTAAAACCAAAAGAATTCCTCCACTCCGCCCAAATACACCAAAATCCATGAATATGTCCTTTCAGAAAGTAGCTACTCAAGGGAGATTATCAAGGAACTAATCTGCTTCGATTCCTAAGTAACTTGATATCTATATGTTGATATGTGACTTGTCGATAGGGGACATGTAATTTGCTGATAGAGTCGATATCGATAGAGTGATATCTAACTTTGTCCATAGGATGGTATGTAGCTTACTGATGGGGTCGATATCGATTGGGTTATTATGTAAATTGTTATCGATGCAGTAGTTTGATATCGATTAAATAACTCATTGTTATTCTCCTTGTTACTGATCAGAAAAGACACAGAAAATTTTAATTTATAATAGATTTAAAATTTTAATAAAATTTCATCAATTTTTAATTTAAACTTGACAACTATGGGAATTCATTTAGAATTTTGCTCAAGGGCCATTTGGTAGTAGTTTTATATGTAAATAATCATTCAGTATATAAAAATTATATATTTCTAATTTAAAATAATAACTTTAAACTGTTATATAAAAAAATTAAAGTAACTCATGGCCAACTATAGTGTTTTTTTCTGAGTGAAAGATGAGTTTCGGAACTCGAAAACCCAATTTAAAAACCCAGACAAAGAGGAAGCTTCCTTGTTTACTACGGATATGGGAAGGAAAGCCCTGTAGGTAATATAGTCCTTCCGTTGGTTTGGAGAAGGAGCAGACAAATCATTGGAGAAGTGGTGTAATGGGCAAGTTGAGCAATCAGATTGTAACTGGTTGTGGATGAATTGAGATATTTGAGGCACAGGTTTGAGAACTAGCAGCTTTATTTACACACGCACAAACACCACAGACATAAATATTTACCTCACATACCTCACACAAATACACGCAATAATTAACACATTTAAAGACAAATATTTATAAATTCGAATAGGAAGTACTCCACTTCTAAACCGAAAATCCTAAACTGGGCTACGCTCAGGATGCGTGAAATATACATCCTCTCGAGTGAGGGTCTGTAGACCGACTAATATGCAAGGCTGCGTTTGACTATATTTCCTCTCGGGGTGAAAGACTGGAGATCAACTAAACGTTTATCAGTAGAAGTGATTGGTTTCGCCAAGGCACACTTCCTAGAATGAGAGTCTGAAGTCCAACTAATCATTTCTCTACTCTTGGTACTCTTGTCAGTGTGTAGGAGGAAGCATGGTTACAGTGGATCTTTGGAGTTCGCTGAAAACACAGGTAACAAAACGTGGTTATCGTATAGCAGCCTCCTTCCTTTCGAGATGCTTCCTAGAAAACGCTGAATGTGTTACTCATCTACCATTAAAGTAGCTAACACCTTTAAAACAGTGCCTTGTATTCGTAAACAACATATAATAGAGATTTTATTTTAAAAATTGTATATTCATGTGTGTTGGAAGCATACATTACAACCAAAGCTTTCAGAAATGCTGTTAAGCAACTTATTCCTACATATGGCATCGACAACCATGATGAATGATAGAAGTTTTCAAGGTTCATTAATATAACACGGGTTCAAATATGTGGAAAGCGTTATCGAAGGGCACGGATTTCCTCTGCACTCTTAGTTAAACTGTTGGTGGTACATACAATTGCAACATAGGCTGGCAAAAACGATTTAGCATATGTAAAGCATTTATCTAATTTATTCATTTATATATTAGTATTAAGAAGAATCTTTATTTGTCATATGAAAAATGGAAGATAATTACGATTTCTGCTAACGAAAAACACAATTTAAATTGCTATATTTTTATAAAAAGTTTTAATTTAAAAATCGATGATAAAATTTTTAAAAAGTTTTATAAAAATTTAGATATTATTTTTTACTTATTCTGGGAAGCTGGCAGATTTTTATATATATATACACACACTGCAGAACAAATTATTTATTTAAACATATGAAGCATTAATTAATTTTTTTTTTTAAAAAAAACTATACAAAAACTTTTAGATTTTTCACAAATTATAGAAACTGATTCTAAAAATAGTTTTTCTTAGAAAAGGAGAAAATAATTTTTTTTTTATGTAGAGCTACTCATTATTTTAAAGACAAATATGTAATATTAGAAATACCAAAATTTTAATCCTCAACTTTTTTTCGTTTTTTCTTTGTGAGATAAAACTCTTTCATAAAAATTTCTGAGTATTTCAAATTAATTTCCTTAATAATTGCTTAGCATTTTCAATAACAAATATTAATTAACATATTTCAATCTGAATTCAATTTGTTTTTTAATTTACAAAATGTACTTCTTTCTGTATACAAATGTAGTATTAGAAATACCACAATTTTAATCCTCAACTTTTTTTTTATGTGAGATAAATAGACTTTTTAATACAAATTTCTGATGATTTAAAATTAATTTCCTTAACAATTGTCCAGTATTTTCAATAATAAATATTATATGTATTCTTTCTGTATAAAATGTAGTATGAAATAAAAATTTTAATTCTGAACTTTTTTTTCAGTGATATAAAATGATTCTTTAATAAAAATTTTGATTTAAACTTAATTTTTAATAATTGTTCAGTGAAATTCAATAACAAATTTAACTTAAAATATTTTTCAAAATTTTATTTGTGTCTTGAATTTACGAAATGTACTTCAAACTGAAAAACTATTTTTTTTTTTCAGAACAACAAAAAAAAAATTCAAAAGCGAGAACAATTGAAATATTTTAAAACAAAATTTCTTTCTATAAAAAAGGTACCCAACAAAAAACTTATGAATAATAATAAAGTTTGGAAAAGAAAACTACTTGACTGGTCTCAAAAGTCAGCGACTTTATTTGAATTGCATCAGAAAATGCCGAATAAAATAAACGACCGAAACGTGCAGATGCAGCAAAGGACTACTTCTCTTTGTGGTATTTTTTTTTAAAGTGAATTATTTTACATTTTCAATTTCCACGTAAATATTTCGTTCCACTTTTTAAATAATATGTTGATTCATAAAATTCCTAATCTTTACGTATTTGCTGAACTGCAAGTTTATTGTTTGGGAAAACTTTTTAACAGAAATCGAATTCTATTATTTTTCTTTGAAAAAAAATATATAATAAAATAAATAAAATATAAAATATAAAATAAATAATTAATAAAATATTTTTATTTCTTGTGACAGATTTTGCTAGGTATTGTTTAGTAACAAAAAATTTTTTAAGATTGAAAATTTTTAAAAATGATTATGAAGCTATTTTTTTATATCTTATTGAAAGGCTCTAAGCAGATAGTGTGACTGCCTATGCAATATAAGTTGGCCCATTTTCCACCCAATCTACTCGTTTTTCAAATTAATCACTGTCAAATATAGAACTCTAATTTTTAACAGTGATGTGTCAAAGAATATAAAATAGCTATTACAGTTATTTCCATTATTTTAAATTAACATTTTGGCAAAAATTTTTTTAATTAATTATAAACCACCTGAAATGTAAATGGCCTTTTCAATGATGAATGAATGATGAATGGCCTTTTTTAATTTTTTTTCTAATGCAGCTGACAATACAAATACAAAATCATATTGACAATACTAGAGATAGTTAATGTTTTCGCCATAAGCAAGGACTGCACCGCGGTTACTCACTTAGCACTGCCCAGGGGGCCACGTGTAGCTTGAAGATATGCTAAGGACACGAGTAATACTACCCCATCACAACGTTTTACGATTCTATTAGATACATACGGTTTAAAGTGGATTCCGAACCGCTACAAGCATCCACGCCATTGCCGGGACTCGAACCCGATACCTGTGATACCTAGCGAGAGAGCTCTAGCCAATTGTATATCAGGTCCCTGTTAAATTTAAATAGACATTATTATCCGCATGATACAGTAACATGCCGGAAGAAAAAACAAGTGATAATATAAGTTAACATAATATATATGATTAAATATGTCGCAAACATAAATTAACATATATGTATTTTTTTATTCACAAAGTAAAAAGCATAAACAAAAATAATGGATATAAATAAAAAGGTAAAAAAATAAATAGAATAATAATCGTAAAAAACAACAGCAATAACAAGGTATTTAGTTTTGTTCAATCATAAAATGGAATACAGTCTTGTATAATAATTTGTGAATATCGAATTTATTGTTTTATATTAAAAATAATAGTAAATAAATAATAATGTAAAACCAGCAAATGTGATTTATGTTAAAATAGAAATTAACAAGAAATTTATTTATTGAGTCTTACAGAAAAAAATTATATTCTTTAAGAAAATACTTCAAGTGTTCCTTTTTTTGGGATTTAAAAATTTCCAGAAATGTGTTGCAACTCTGATTTTTTTTTTATTCACGAAACGAACTTTTCTGTAATTGCTTAATTGTCCATAATAATTAGGGGTTCATTTTGTTTAAATTATCTTACAGTTTTACAGATTTCCCAAATTCACTAATGCTCTTTTAAAAAAAAAAAAAAAAAAAAAAACATTCGTAATTATTTTTTTTTAAAAATATTTCCGTAATTAAGTTTATTCAATACTTTTACTGGTTTTCTATAATAATTGAATTAATTTTTTGTTGAACAAATCCATACACGTACGAAAAAAAAAAACCTGTTTTTTTTTTTTTTTTTTTTTTTTTTTTCACAAATAGAATGAACAAGGAAATAAATAATTATCCGAACTGTTTTTGCAAAATAAAAGAAATACCCTTCTTTCTACCAAACTCTAAATCGTATTTTTGTTTCTGGTAGTTTGTGACTTTCACTACTTAAATAAAAAGGTTTTTTTCTTTAATTCAATTGTAAATTGGTTTCATTTGTGCATTTGAGTGTAAAGATAAATTAACGCATTCCTAAGTGTATAATGTATCGGTGATTTTGAACTATAAAAACAGTTCGGTATATTGAAGTCAGCCACTTTCGCGTTATTCAATTCCTACTATTAGTTCACACTCTCCCCATATATATTTATATATCTTGTTCAAATTTTTAATTGTTCATAAAATACTTTTAATTCATCCACTCAAGTCCAAATACATTTTTTTGAACTTGCAGTGGATGGCACTTGATGTTAATGCAGTTTTTTCAAATATCAATTCATTCATTAAATTCAATTAATTAATTTTAGTTTTATATGGGAGAAAAAAAATTTCTCTCATATAAGATATTTATCAGGATATAAATTTAGGAATAAATACCGTCAGTGGCGAAGCGTGTAGGCCGCTGGAAAAAATTTCTTTTTTCAGATTCATTTTGGGTTCTTGTCTGAGTCAAGGAGGGAGCAAAATGGAAAATGAAATATGTGAAATGAGAGAGAGAGAGAGAATTTTTCTAACTTAAAAATGAATGGAAATTATTTATAAAGGACTTTCTGCGATAGGGGGAAAAAAAGTAGGAATTGACTTTAAAATTTTTTTATATTACTTGTTTTAGTAATGAACTCTAGCCATCTCTGTCAAGAGAAATATGGTTCAAATTTCACTGATGAGTTGCATTACAGTCCATTCTTTGATAAACGTGTATATTCGGTATTGAATGTGACTGCAAATCTCTTATTGATACTCGGTCTATTTAGTTGGGAGTCTCCTAGTTTTTCTAGCAGTCTGATGGCCAATTGGCTGGTGCTCTGATCTTTGGTACCACAGGGTTCGATTCCTGGCGGTGGCTGGATTTTTTTGAGTGGTTCGGAATCAACATTAAACTTTAGGTCCCGGTCTAATTAACCCAAAGTATTCACAAAATGACCGTATAGCGACAAACCAAACCTAGATTTTCTTTAAACTCCACGTAAATGCGGACAATTACTTTTGAAAAGTCTTCCAATAATCTTGAACTTATTCATTTGTTTACCAGAAAAACATTGTGAATCTCTTCCAGGTCTGCCTTATCAATGATCAATAACCGTATATTGAAGCACTGTTCTGCCAATTATTCTGTGGAAAGGTAAGCATCCTGGCTTAAAAGCGAAAAGGGGTTAATCGATTACTTGTTGGAATTGCTAGCCCCTCTAGAAGTAAGAGGTAAAAAAGCAATTAGAGAATGTAATAGTTTAACAACTATTAGAATTTTGTTTTCTCTTTTGATATTATGCAATCTTAAATTTTAATTATTAAAAATTAAAATTTTTTTTTTTTTTATTAAACCCCTCCAAAACTACTTTTATCAATACAAAAAATATTTATAATGCATATTGAAACTCCTATCGACACGATACTTTTCTCCTCTATTACACCGCAGTGTTTGAATGCTTCTAACTTGGCTGCTTGCCAAATTTCCCCACCATCGCTGGCAGGATTATATTCTGTGGTGGAAAAAATTAGTTTTCAATAATTAAAATTTATAATTTAATGTAAGAACAAAACGCACAACAGCAATCTTAAAAATAATATATATATATATATTTTGAAGGATTTTTTTTTCTTGAAAGATTTTATTTTTACTTTGAAATAAAATTGACTTTGTTTCACCAGATGATGTTTTTAGAAAAATTTTACACTATTTAATTAATTAATTATATAATTACTGGCACGTGAACGAAATTTAAATAGATATTATCCAAAAAAATTTTGTGAATGAAGTTTAAAATATTATGAATAAAAACGGTTGAGAACGAAATTTTAAAAAATAAATCAATAAATAAGAAACATTGAAAGTGGTCAAGGAAACGAAAAACTGACCGAGAACACTAAAGAAATGAACACTGACGTAAAAAATGATAGTAAAATATGCTTGATGTAAAAAATTGATAGTAAAAAAATAATTGATAGTATAGTGTGTTGATGTAAAATAGAGTGTGTTTTTATAGTGTGTCGATGTAAAGGAGTAGAGTGTGTTTTTATAGTGTGTTGATGCAAAGAACAGTAGAGTGTGCTTTTATAGTGTGTTGAAGATCAGGTAACAATGAAATATTTCATGAATTGATAAAGTGATGATTTTTTATAAAGAAATAATTATTGACAATGAAAGAATCAAAAGAAATTCAAACTTAATTAAATTATGCATGATATTCAATTGATTTTATGCCTAGAAAATTTTGTTGAAGATTGAATGGGAATTAAAAAGCACATTAGTCAGCAATATTTTTCGAATATTCGTTGGAAAAATGTAAGTAGTTTATACATAAATATCAGTGTGAATAAAAAAACTATTCCAATACTTGTACATGTGTGTAAAATCTAACATAGTTTAGTTTTAATAATTCAAAATTTTAGAACTGATAATATTTTTTTCTTATATATCTTTATCCACTGGAAAATAAACTTTTGCAATTTCAAAGAGATAATTGTAACAGTTTGCAAAATTGAAAAGAATAGTTCTTTTTATTTAAACTCTAATCAAAAATTAGATAAAGATATTCGAGACAACAACTAAAGAAAGAGAAATTTCAGACAATTACAGAAACACAGTTAATAAAAAAATACTGTAAACGAAATTTTGAAAAAAATTCAGAAAATAATAAAATTTCTTAGAAATGGCATTACATTTGTTTTCGTTTTTTAATTTGAACGAATAGTAATATTTGATAAAACTTTTTTATGACAACCCAGTTACTTATAATCAGAGAAAGTTTTGTTTTTAATTTTCTGGGAATACAGTTTTTAATAATCTTTAGTTTCATAGA
Source organism: Caerostris extrusa (assembly GCA_021605095.1). NCBI lineage: Eukaryota > Metazoa > Arthropoda > Arachnida > Araneae > Araneidae > Caerostris > Caerostris extrusa. The sequence goes on along the minus strand of BPLR01009677.1, from coordinate 24,955 downwards.
ATTTTTATCACATTTCAGAACTTTCTCACTAAAAAAAAATGAAGCATGAATATTTCTGAATTTTTTTAAATAATTTTATAACTAGATTTCCTTTTCTTCCAATCATTTTTGTTGTAGAAGTATGAACAGAATTTATTAAAAAGAAAATAATAGAAATACAACTTTAAAATTCAATTGGAAAACAAAAATTCAAAAAGTTCAATTGAAAGAAATTCTATGAAATATTGTAGTCCAAAATATTCCTTCTATATCTTCTTCATATATATCCTTCAAAAAATAGTCGTTGGCACAATTTTCAATCTATTTTGTCATTATGTGGATTTTATGTCATTTTATAAAAAAAAAAGTTATAAGTTATATAGCTGTTATACGTTTCTTGACTTTCAAACAACTTTCAAACAGTTTCAACAAAAGATTTTTATTTTGCTGAATTTTATTTTACTGAATTTCATTTAACATATTTTTATTTTGCTGAATTTTATTTTTACTGAATTTCATTTATAATATTTTATTATGCTAAATTTTATTGTACTGAATTTCATTTAACATATTTTATTTTACTGAATTTTATTCAACATATTATATTTTACTGATTTTTACTTAACATATTTTATTTTACTCAATTCCATTTAGCATATTTTAGTTTGCTGAATTTTATTTACCATATTTTATTTTGTTGAACTTTATCTAACGTATTTTTATTTTGCTGAATTTTATTTAACATTTTTTTACAATTTTATTTAACATATTTTACTTCAATGAATTTTACATAACATACTTTAATTTGCTGAACTTTACTTAACATATTTTAATTTGCTGAATTTTATTTAACATATTTTATTTTACAATTTTATTTAACGTACTTTATTTTGCTGAATTTTATTTGACATATCTTATTTTGCTGAATATTGTTTAACATATTTTATTTTGCAGAATTTTTTTTTTTACATATTTTATTTTGCTGAATATTATTTAAAATTGAGTAATCCTATTTATCGACATTGGATTGGAAAATTACAAACATCTGAGAAATTTCTTACATAAATTTTTTTAGTGTTTTATTATTGAAAATTTTAAAATTGTTTGACATATAGTATATTTAACCAGTAAACGTGCAGTTATGTTGTGAATTTGCTTTCTAACGGAGAATATCATGGATTTGCTGTCTAATCGAAAATGTCAAGAATTTGCGTTATAAGAGAATTTCCTTACTTCTAAAATTCCCTTCATACGTAAGCTTTGCTAGGAACGAACTATAATATTTGCCTCGTCAGAACATAGACACTTTCAACCACGTCCGAATTATGTGACATTCGAGATAATGGGCGAATATAATGCTTGTCAACAGCTGCTAAAAGGACGATCCTTTGAATTCTTATGAGCACAAGTCTCACCTCGTGCCAGATGATGTATGGTGACAGCTCCGATCGCCAATTTGAGAACTGATAATGGAGAAACGTCTCCCCATCCCACGAGAAACCCAAAACTTTTGTTTGGCTTGGCTTCAACTTGGCGATGCTTCTGGAAGAAAAAAGGTGCTTCATTCACTGAAGGCTGTCAATTACTGTGAAAGATGTCAAACTTGTTTAGCTTGATAAGAAACAGAGCTTTAGAACGGCCTTTTTCTTTTGATGAATGGAGTGGAGGGAAAGGAAAGGGATTTAAGGGAATTTCCGGGTTTATGGTGCGCATAAAAAAATTAAGTAAAGACGTTTAGTAAATAAAATTTAAATTAAGTTGCATTTAATTTATTTAGATTAAAAACTCTCCCTACCTATTAGCATTGCGGTATATGGAGGAATAATACATATAAAAATAATAATAATACACTGAATTTTATTTTGCTGAATTTTATTTAACATATTTCATTTTGCTGAATTTTATTTTTTAACATATCTTATTTATTTAACTGAATTTTATTAACATATTTTATTTTACTGAAATTTATTAACATATTTTATTTTTCTGAATTTTATTGAACATATTTTATTTTGCTGAATATTATTTGACATATTTTATTTAATATATTTTATTAAACATATATTTAGTATATTTTATTAAACGTTTATTAAAAAAAAAATTTATTAAACATATTTTTATCTTACTGAATTTTAATGAACATATTTTATTTGTCTGAATATTATTTGTCATATTTTATTTCACTGAATTTCATTTAACATATTATATTTTGCTGAATTTCACTTAGTCCTGCTTATCGACAAAGGATTGGGAAATTACAATCATAAGTATAATTTCTTACATAATTTTTTTTTTCAGCGTTTTGAATCATTAAAATTGTTTGATTATCATTGAAAAATTTCAAACTTTTTGACACCTATCTAGCCAGCAAAAATGCAGTTATGACATTAATATGCTTTCTAACAGAGAATTTCATCAATTTGCTTTCTAAGAGAATTCCTTCTAAAAATTCCTTTCATACGTAAGCTTTGCTGAGAACTATAATACTTGCTTCATCAAGAACATCCATAAGTTCAACCTCGTCAGAATTATGTGACATTCGAGATAATGGGCGAACAGAATGCTTGTCAACAGCTGGCTAAAAGGATGATCCTTTGAAACCTTCTGAGCAGGAATCTCACCTCGCGCCGGATGATGTATGGCGACAGCTCCAGTCGCCAATTTGAGAACTGATAATAGAGAAACGTCTCCCCATCCCACGAGAAACCCAAAACTTTTGTTTGGCTTGGCTTCAACTTGGCGATGCTTCTGGAAGAAAAAGGTGCTTCATTCGCTGCCGGCTGTCAATTACTGTGAAAGATGTCAAACTTGTTTAGCTTGATAAGAAACAGAGCTTTAGAACTGCCTTCTTTTTTTTGAATGGAGTGGAAGGAAAGGAAAGGTTTAGGGTGAGCATAAAAAGCTGCGTAAAGATTTCTGGGAAATAAAATTCAAATTAAGTTGCAATCAATTTATTATTTAGATTAAATACTCTTCCAGCCTATTAGCATTCCGGTATATGGAGGAATAATACATATAAGTATAATAATAATAGATTGAATTTTATATAACTTATTTTATTTTGCTGAATGTTATTTTGTTGAATTTGATTTAACATTATATAGTCCTATTTATCGACGTTATATTGGAAAACTACAATCATCTGGAAATTTTTACATAAATTTTTTTTGTGTTTTATTAGTGAAAAATTTAAAATTGATTGACATATATCTAACCTGTAAACGCGCAGTAATGTCGTGAATTTACTTTCTAACAGAGAATGTCGTGAATTTATTTCTTACAGAGAAAGTCGTGAATTTGCTTTCCAAGAGAATTCCCTATCTTCTAAAAATTCCTTTCATTCGCAAGCTATGCTAAGATTTGCTTCATCAGAACATCTACTCGTTCCGCTTCGTGTTCAGCACGTTGAGTACATATTTTATTTTGTTGAATTTTTTTAACATATTTTTTTGCTAAATTTTATTTAACATATTTTTATTTTGCTGAATTTTATTTAACATATTTTATTTTACTGAAATTGATTTAACATTATATAGTCCTATTTATCTTCATTGGATTGCAAAATTACAATCATCTGTGAAATATCTTACATAAAATTTTTTCAGTGTTTTTTAATGAAAGATGTAAAATTATTTGACATCTATCTAGACAGTACACGTACAATTATGTCATGAATTTGCTTTCTAAGAGAATTCTTTACCTTCTAAAAATTCCTTTCGCCCACAAGCTTTGATATAATATTTGCTTCGTCAGAACATCGACGTGTTCAACCTCGTCCGAATTATGTGACATTCGAGATAATGGGCGAACAGAGGCTTGTCAACAGTTGCTAAAAGGACGATCCTTTGAATTCTTATGAGCAGGAGTCTCACCTCGTGCGGATGATGCATGGCCAATCTCCAGTCGCCAATTTGAGAACTGATAATGGAGAAACGTCTCCCTCGTCCTACGAGAAACCCGAAACTTTTGTTTGGCTTGGGTTCAACTTGGCGAGGCTTCTGGAAGAAAAAAGGTGCTTCATTTACTGCCGGCTGTCAATTTCTCTGAAAGATGTCAAACTTGTTTAGCTTGATATGAAACAGAGCTCTAGAACTGCCTTCTGTCTTTTGATGAGTGGAGTGGAAGGGAAGGAAAGGGATTTAAGGGAAGTTCCGTATTTATGGTGCGCATAAAAAATTAAGTAAAGATGTTTAGGAAATAAAATTTAAATTAAGGTGCATTTAATTTATTATTTAGATTAAAGATCATGCCCATTCTTCTTATTTTTTGAATTTTATTTTGCTGAATTTTAAAGTATAGTTTGATTAATTTTATTTAACATATTTTATTTTGCTGAATTTTATTAAACATATTTGATTTTGTTGAATTTTATTTAACATACTTTATTTTGCTAAATTGTGTTTAGCATATTTTATTTTACTGAATTCTATTTAACATTAATAGTCCTATTTATCGACTGAAGGAAAAATGTAAGCACTTGTGAAATTTCTTACATAAATCTTTTTAGTGTTTTATTATTGAAAATTCAAAATTGTTATATATTTAACCAGCAAACGTGCAGTTATATCATGAATTTGATTTCTAACGGAGAATGTCATGAATGTGCTTTCTAAGAGAATTCCTATCTTCTAAAAATTCCTTTCATACGAAGCTTTGCTAAGAACAAAATATTTGCTTCGTCAGAAATCGATACTTTCAACTTCGAAATTATGTGACATACAAGATAATGGACGAACATGATTTCAATAGTAGTTATTTTATTTAACATATTTATTTTTTATGAGTTTTATTATTTATTTTACTGTATTTCTTTAACATATTATATTTTTACTGAATTTTATATTTATTTTGATGAAATTTATTTCCCATATATTTAATCGACACTGGATTGCAATCATCTGTGAAATTTCTTACGTAAACTTTTTCAGTATTTTCTAATGAAAATCTAAAATTATTTGACATCTTCTAACAGTACACGTGCAATGTCATGAATTTTCGTTCTAAGAGAATTCCCTATCTTCTAAAAATTCCTTTCATACGCAACCTTTGCAATAATTTGCTTCGTCAGAACATCGACACGTTCAACCTCGTCAGAATTATGTGACATTCGAGATAATGGGCCAGCATAATGCTTGTCAACATCTTCTAAAAGATGATCCTTTGAATCCTAATGAGCAGGAGTCTCACCTCGTGCCGGATGATGCATGGCGACAGCTCCAGTCGCCAATTTGAGAACTGATAATGGAGAAACGTCTCCCCGTCCCACGAGAAACCCGAAACTTTTGTTTGGCTTGGCATCAACTTGGCGATGCTTCCGAAAGAAAAAGGTACTTCATTCCTGCCGGCTGTCAATTACTGTGAAAGATGTCAAACTTGTTTAGCTTGATAAGAAACAGAGCTTTAGAACTGCCTTCTTTTCTTTTGATGAAGGGAAGGAAGGGAAGAAAAGGGATTTAAGGAAATTTCCGGGTTTATGGTAAATGCAGAAAAAAAATGCCTAAAGGGGGCCTGGGAAATAAAATTTAAATTAAGCTACATTTAATTTATTTTTAGATTAAAAATATTCTCATAGTTTCTATTAGCATGAGGATATTACAATATTTTTTTTTTAAAAACTCTTTATTCTTCCGCAATGAGTGCACTTTAATACAAATTTTAAAAAAAAAAAGTATATACTTATCAAAAACTTTCATTTTTCATATTTCGATATTTAAAAAATGTAATTGATTGCTTACTTTCATTTTAATAGACTTAATGAGCAGCCATACAGATTTAAAAAAGGCATTCCAGTATAAGTCTCCTTACAAATTAAAATTGCCTATTTATTTTAATAAAGAAAACCAAATTTTCAGAAAAAATTACAAATTACCTGGGATAAAAGACAAAAAAATGTTATTTATAGTGATGGTAAAATTTTAAATGAATTTATATATTAATAAAAGGTGTATATTAGAATATTCAAATTATTTTATTTTTCAATAGTTTATAACATATGCTAAACATATAATGTTTTCATACCGCTAAACCATACTATAAAAATATTGATATTAAAGGTTTATTGTTGCTAAATTCAATAAGTTTGTTTACTTTTTTTCAGATGATAACGAGACAAGTTTGTGGATGTACGCCATGATCATCGTGGGTTGTGCATTCGTCATATTTGTCGCTGTTACTCTCTATCTCATGTGGTAAGGCATTTTTAATCTTTTAAATGATTTTTGTGTTCAGAATAATAACTTAGCCTTTTCCTGTACAAGGTTTATGGAGTTAAACAAAAGGAATAAAATAACATTTTCTGAATACAATTAAGATGTTTTTTTATGAAATTCAATACAATTTTTGTATTGTAACTCATTATTTAATAAAAGTTAGGCATTTAGTTAAAACCAGAATGCATACAATATAAACATAACTATAGGAAGATATTATATATATACAAAATAGAAAGGGTAAAAAATGTTGAACAAGATCAATATTCCATCATCCATCATTAAATCTCTTGGGACCCAATATCTCTTTGCCTATTAAGCTTTACGCAAACCTAATTCTTTTTTGGGGGCATAAAATATGCAATAATATTAATAATAATAATAATAATAAGCTACGGCAAGGTTTCTAAGATGGGTCCTTTTCATTTACATGTTACAATATAAGAATATTAAAATATTGCTTATGAAAAAATAGATTATAATTCGAAATTTTAATAATGAATTTAATTATTAACTAGAATTAATATTTTTAAGGCTGTTCACTTAGCAAGACTTTAATAACAAATATATTATGTGATAATTTCTGATCAATGGATAATACCGTCATGTACAGTGAACTTACCTTGATATTTTTATTAGCTTTGTCACCTCTATTCTTCTACGTTTAACATCACTAATTTCCAGAATACTAGTAATTTTCTGTATCTTAAAAAGTTGTAAAATCTTTTCTTTTTTCAATTTATAAATTTTCAATTTCATTTATTTAAAAAATTTTACCTATATTTAAATTTGTTCAATTTTTGAAATCTTTTCTTCAATCTCAGCCATTCCACCATTCGCCAAGTGGCCGAGGAGGACGTGAAATTCCGGGGGCCCACCCCTCGGCCGGCCTACCGGGAATACCAGCGGCAGCTCGAATGACATCCGGTACCTCTTGACCACCACCCACGCACAGAGACGTCACCATCGGAAGGTCGAGAGGTCCTGTCCACCGTTCATACTCTCTGCTGATTCGTCCTCCTTTTTCCTGAAGCATTCATGCAGAAATCTGATAGTTACCTTTTTTTTAACAAAGAAGAAGTTCAATTCTGTAATATATCGATGAAAATCTGAAAACTTTCTTGAAAAATTATGCTTTAACATGACTTTTAAGAGAAAAAATATCACTCATATTTTCATTATCGAAATGAATCGAGTTGTTATTTATTATATCATTTTATTTTATTTATTTATTCATTTTTTATATTATTATTTTTAAGGATGTCTGTTTTTGACTATGTATAAGAATTTTTGAATTCTCATTCTGAAATCATTTTCTTTCATGATCTTCATGGTCAAATTAATTATCTTCAAATTTCTCCTAAAAATCATTATGCTTTATCAGTTTTTTTAGAGTTATAAGTATAATGCCAGTCTACAACATTGATAAACAAATTGTTACAGTATATTCTCTGATTACAATATTAATAAAAAAATTGTTACAGTATATTTCCCTTATTACAACATTAATAAATAATTGTTACAGTATATTTCCCTGATTTCAACATTAAAAAATTGTTACACATATTTCCCTGATTAGAACATTAATAAAAATTGTTAGATTATATTTCCCTGATTACAATTAATAAAACAAATTGTTGCAATATATTTTCCTGATTACAACATTAATAAAAAAAAAATTGTTACAGTATATTTTCCTTATTACAACATTAATAAAAAATTGTTACAGTATATTTCCCTGATTACTACATTAATAAAACAAATTTTATATCCACCACATAGTTACAAATCAAAGAAAATATTTAAATAATAATGGCATTATAAATAATTCTTAAATGTTTTTAAAAATTAGAAATCTTCATGTAACATTTCATTATGTTTAGAAATATTATGGTTTAATAAAATTTAAAAAAATAATGATTTAATCATAATGCAAACTAACCAATTATAGATTCTATATGCTTCATTTTTTATGTGAACATAATGCTTTGTATCTTAAATATTTTTATGAACATAATAACTTTCATTTGAACAATATTGTTTGATGTATGGTAATTGAAGAATGGAATTTCAGGTATAATATATAGATTTATTTTCTCTTAATTCTGGTAAAAATACTTTCTAACCTATTAAATACATTTATGAGTAATTTGAGTAACACTTTAACTGAAAATAAATATTGCTACATTATAAAATCTCATTATAATTATCCAGAGTTATTACAAACAGAAAAGAACATCAATTAGATATTTTACTTATATTATTCATTACTTCTCAAATTTACGAAACGTTAACTGAATTAACTGCAAATATTAACTGAATTTTTTTTTGTTTATTAATTAATTTTTAATTTAACTAAACGGTTACATTAAAAAAATAGTTTCGCATAAAATAAATAATTTATTTTCTTTGAATAAGTACAATTAAAAAAATGTAGTAATGAACAAAATAATCTGTATATAATAGCTGAATGATTTACAGGCATTTAAGTTTAACAGGTTAACAAACAAATCATGAAAATAGATGCATTAAATTTGTTCCAGCTAAAATGTAAAAATTTCTCCAAAAAAAAAAAATAAAAAAAAAAAATAAAAAAAAAAGATAACTTAAACTAAAAGTAGAAATAATTTTTCAATTAATGCAATAAATATTTGTTTTAGTATATAGGAAATAAATCCTACGCAATATTCATAAATATATTGGTTTTAATTATTCAAATATTTAAAACACTTTTGTAAAATGATATGATTCAAAATTTCTTTTATCAATTAAAAATTCAATCAACTTTACTTCATTTGATAATCTAATGTTAATATTTAAGCTTTTTAATTAACCAAAATTTGCATGCAAGAAAAAAAATAGTTCTGAAAACCCATTTAACTAATTGAATGGGATATTTTTAAAATTGTTTTGTGGTTAGAAATACTACGCCATTTTTTAAATGCATATGCTGATTTTAAATGATTTTTTTTTTTTTTTTTTTTTTTTTTGAAATGAATTTGTTTGCTTTGCTTTTTAAAATTTATTAGAAAAGCTTAAAAAGTAATTTACTCATAATTAAAAAAAAAGAATAAATTATATTAAAACAAACATTTCAACAAGAACAACTGTTTCATTAATAGTTTAAAAAAATTATAAATAGTTTAATAAAAAAATATATGTAAAAATATTATCAGAACAAGAGTTAAAATAATTATTTAAAATGCCCTTTCGAAAAAGGTAATAAGATATTTAATTAAGAAAAAAATTAAAAATTAATAATTTCGTTATTATTATGGTTGAAAAATGTAAACGAAAAAAAATAAAAAAATGTAACAATTTTTTTAAATGAAATATTAAAAAAACCATTTTAACTAAATAATAAATTATAATAATATCAGATTTTCTATAACTATTATTATGATTTCATTAGTTAGTTAAATTAGTTTTTTTTAATATTTTATTTGAATATGAAACATAACTTTCAGAAGACTTTATGAGAGTAAAAATATATTGAATCGAAAATAATAAAAAAATAGAATTATTTCTATTTTTGATAAACATTTTTTTAATGATTCTGTAAAAAAAAATTATTATTTGATAATTATTTTTAAAGCATATAAGTAATTTATTTTATTAAATTAAATTTATTAGTACAAAATAAATTTCTTTCAAAAATGTTTTATTCACGCACGTATTAAAATTTATAAAAATATTCATTTTTACCAAAAATACATTTACCAGTATTGTATGTCTTTTAATATCATGCTCATTAAATCTTTTTCTAATGTTGATTTGAAAAATTTCGAATACTGTAGTTAAAATAATGTAATTCGTTTGAGAGTTTAATTAGATTCACGGATAAAATATGAATGTATTTGTATTGTTTATTTACTACGATTATATTTGAGCATTAAAATAAGATCTAAACAAAATTTCAATAGTATTTCATTTGGAAAGATTAAACAAATAGAATATCATAAAAATTTGCAATAAAGTAAAAAATGGAATTATGTTTAATGGAATTTTGAATTGTTAATATTCAGCGTAACTCGAAATTAAGCTGCAGCCCCATAATCTTTTATTTCTTATTCTTTTTATAAAATTGGTTGGAATAAATTGTTTCCTATATCTAAGGAGATCCTTTTATTTTAACGCATTAAAGTAATTGAAATATTTCGTACAAATACAAATTTTTGTCTGATAAATATTGTTCATCTGTTTTAAAAGAAGATTTATTTAAAATAATACGAAATCTAACATTCACTCATTTTGAAGAATTTTATTTTCAAAACAAACTTAATAAGGATTTATTTTGTGAATACAAATAGATAATGAATAAGTATTTACTTTTAAAGATATTTATTACTTCTATTGTAAAATAAATTTATCGAGATGCAAAAACGTTTTATATTCTAGATCAAATATGTATTTTAATTTGTCTGGATTAGTGTTTCATTAAATTTTCGAATTCTTTTATCATAATATTGTTATTGGAATAACTCGTACTTTATTTTAAATAATATTTTCAATTAAATATTCTGCTTTTTTAAATTTTGAGTGGGAAAAATTTTGCATTATGTGTTATATCACGTGATGTAATATTAGAATGTATTTGTGTAAATACTCAGGTAAATTTACGCATGCGCAATTAAATTTAAATTAACGCATGCGCAATAAGCTTTATCATAAAAATATATGTATATGAATTCCTTTATGGCTGACAATTCAATTAAATTTCAGCGTTTAATGTCATGCTATCCAAGATGATTGATCTTTGTTTTATGTACATGTGTAACTATTTGTAAAATTTTATTGCTAAAGCAAATAAAATTATAAATGTTCCATTTTATTATTGTTTTGGTGTTATTTTTAACTGATAAAATATTATTTGCTGATATTTTTAAAGCATTTTTATGAAAGTTTTAATGTCAATTAATATACATCCCTACATTTTCACACATTTATACTTAATTTATCGTAATTTGATAGCGACAGATAAATTATAATATTTTTAATAAATCTTGAATAATTTCTAAAATCAAAAGAATTTCCATGTATGAACGAGTTTTTGTCATCACTTTTGAAAGCCGAATTATATCTCTCTCTATAGATACTAAACAATCGCTGCTATTAAGAACAACAAAAGCTGTTGAAATCATTTTACCTAAATAGAAAGTTAAAATTTCTATTATACAGGGTCATTATCAGACCAATTGTTTTGTATAGCTCTGAGACATGGACTATGAGAAAGTGTGATGAAGAGTTGTTGAGTATGGGAAAGAAAGATTTTTGGTGCAGTATATGAAAATGGCAAATGGAGAATTAGAGCAAATAAAGATATATATGATTATTACAAGGAATTAGATATGGTCAGGGATATTTCGAGAAGGAGAATTCAATGGTTGGATCTTGTAGAGAGAATGGAGGTAAACAGAATAACATGAAGACTCCTTAAGGAAGACACCAGTGGATGTAGACCCAGAGGAAGACCAAGAATTAGATGGGGAGATCAAATTGAGGAGGACTTGAAGACAATCTATATTACTAACTGGAAACACAGGGCAACTAATCGTGTGGAATGGCAAAAATATTGAATTAATTCAGGGCCCTTCAAGGGCTGTAGCACCAATGATGATGATAGATTTTACTTTGAGATGGTGATTTAAATCCATTACGAACATTGAAAGACTTTACCATATACCAAGACGTAACGATTGCTTTTGGTTTGGTGTACATTGCGTACCACAGTTTTACACCCCAGCTTCATATACTGAAAAATAGTGACAGTCAAACTGAAGAACATCTATTTTCATGAATATCGCCTTAGCTGACAGATGGAATGCCAATTGTTGGCTTTTATTGAAATAACATTTTTAAATAAATTGTAGTGCTGATAAAAATGAAACGAATATTCTTAAACGCACCCTGCAAGTAGAACAAATATAAACTATAACTTATGGTTAATTAATTGAGAAATTTATAAGTATTGGAATGAAAAAAAATTTAAATAGTTAATGTCATTTCAAATGGATTACCACTTAACTTAAAAAGATCCGTTTATAACGAAGATATTAAATTGACTGAGAATCGATAAACCAATATTAAACCAAGAGAAAGAATTATGCTATTGAGACAAGATTCATAATCAGATAAAATCCAACATATTAAGAGAAGTTAAACATTAAAAAGCTACTAATAAAATAGAATTTCCAAAAATTTACTTTCCAAATTAATAGTAAGTTTGATGTTTTTAAAAATGTTCACAATATATTACAATATCAGGATAATAATATTATTTAAAGCTAATCAATAAAAATTTTACAATTATAAAATGTAAGTCAACAAACTTTTAAGAAAGTTACATCTATTAACAAGTTGCTACTACTTTTAAAGCTAACACTTTTCGAAAATGCTTATACTTTTGAGTTTAACAACATTAAACGAATTACAGATTAATTATCAGATCTAACAGCTGCAGAACAAAATTAATTCTTGTTAATATTGCTTATAAACTTTAAATGTATGGAAAACAATTTTTTACAGCATTAGCAAACACTTTTCAAAGGCAGGATAATATCGTAAATTAATAAAGTTTTCGAAATTAGGGTCTTAAAGATAAAATTTCATAAATAGTTTGAAAAGTCTCGAGGGAAAGTTTCGAAAACTTACACAAAGTTATCTGGCCATTGCTCGTTACCATGGAAAATAATCTTCCAGTTAAGCCAAGAATCGCTGTTTGAGTAGCTGCGAAAACCAATCATCTGTGTATGCCACCCCATACATGGGTGGATCAATGATTCGATTTTCCAAGGACATCACAAAAGTAAAGTCTAACCTTAATAAGAAGAGATTTCTGTCTGAGTGAAATTTTGTTTGACAACTGTCCCTTATCTAAGACAATTGAGAAAACTTGTTTTTCTTGACTTATATTCACTGTATTAAAAAAGGAAAAAGAAAATGGTACTGATTCTTAGACTGCAATAAAATGATTTCATTCCATATTGATTTTAAGGATTTTGTGATTTATTTAAAGTGGCCGTTTTGCCGAGAGAAAGGCGAATGAGTTTTTTTTTTTTTATTTTAAAATCAAAAATTTAAGTGAAAATATCTGAAAGTTGGTTTATTTTAAATATTAATAATTTTTTTCATATGTAACAGGTGGTTATAGAGAAAATTAATTAAATTGATGTACTGCATTTATAATGGACACAATCAAACTTGTACAATGGGTTGTTTAATGTCAAGATATAAAAGAAATAGGAACAAAAGGATGTGATATTAAATAATATTAAGAAAGACATCATTTTAATACAGAATTTGTTTTACAGATGGATAAAACTAGCTGGAGACATTTTAATAGCATAATAAAAGAAATACTCAATTTACAACAGATCAGTATCAATAAACAGTTATTATACAAAAAGGGATCTGAATAAATATTAAAAATTTTAAATAATAAATTTAAGAAACTAGTGTGGCAGATAGTTGTGATAAAGTATGCGCTCTAAATAAAAATAAGTCAAATATAAACACGAGTGGTGGCAGAACATTTTAAATAAAATATTGCAACTTATATTGTATTGCAGCGTATATTTAAACTTTTTGATCCTTAATATCATATATATTAAATTTAATTTATTTACACTACAAATGCAGTAACTACAATTACAACAAGCATAGAAAATTTAAATTAGCACAAAAAGAGACAATATTCAACAATAAGTGATGTTTAGTACACAATTACCCAGCATTAAAATAGGCTACAACACAAGGTGTCTATTAGGTTGTAGGACCACTAAGGGATAGGGTCTTACAACTTAGGTATAGGTTGCAACACTTTGAGGTACAGGTTTAGAGAGAACGTGTGTGGATTGTGCTTTGAGGGATGGACGATTATTCACTGACAACTTTTCTCCAAAATTCATCCATCGAGCGCGACAGAGGCAGTGATCAGAAATCTCAGATAAGCTCGATGAGTGGGTTTATCGATTAAGGAATAGTAATGACAAGGGAAGCACCTTGGTACTTTGTAGATCTTGTTGGTTGATGTATGATGTGGCAGTGCTTGGAATTTATCCTGGCTGACCTATCAACTCTTTTAACTCCGATTCCGTAATTTCTCGTGAACTCGTCTGTCTTTGGAGCTACCTTCTTATATAGTGGACTAGAATGTGTGCGACATATTTACTTTGTCACAATACAAAACTCAGTCTTCTGATTTTTTCCGCACAATTGAGAGAAGCGATTATTGCCGAATCTGCCTTTGTTCATGAGACAGCTACTATTTTCGAATAATTGACATAATTCGATGCCTCGAGTTACCCTGCGATTTTTTTCTCTAACTATCCATCTTTATGATGCATTTTGACAATCGCATAGTATAAAACCTGAAAAATTAATTATATTTTATGAAAATTTCTATTTTTAATCGCAAAATTTAAAAGTTTTCAGAAATAATTAGATAATTATGATTTTAATCAAAAGAAGTCATAGCTTTATCTATTATATATAATTCCCGTGTCACGATGTTTGTTCGCGATGAACTCCGGAAACTAACCATCCGATTTTAACTTTTTTTTTTTAAATGTGTGTTTTGTTCCAACTTGAGACATAGGATAGTTTTTATTCAGATTTTTTTGTATTTAAATGCAAAATCGGTTAAAATCTAGCATTGAGGAAGACGCCAATCTTGCAACCCTGAATTTTCGCCAATTTCTTTAGGGTTGCAATACTGCAATTAGAGGAATTCGTAGCTTCATTTTTCGAACAATATAATGACTATTTTATTGTTATTTCGATAATTAATTGCAGAATTCTTATTTGCACCTAATTTCATTTGGAGTAAAAGTTTGTTTCCACCACAGACGAAAGATATACCACACAAAAAAGGATGGCGCCGTGCCTCGATGCCTGTACTACATAACCGCAAAATTCTCATGTTCTGAATATTATTGTTTTATGTTCTACTTTAAATTTTGTGAAAATTATATTGTATGAAATTTATATTATTTCTATGAAATAAATCAAATGTATGTAAGTATTACCTGATTTGATTATCAATATTTTTTTTATTTTCTAAGTTTGAATTTGAATTGGAATAAAATTTATGGAATGAAAAGTTGTGAATCAAAACATTGAACTTTTCTATGCTTAAAGTTTGTCAACATGTGTTTTATTTGATTAAGAATTCTAAAATGAAATGTGATCTGCAAGATAATATAATATAGACAATATAATTTTAAAGAAATATGGTGAATTTTAAGGATTTTTGAAAAATGTGAAAATGAAGTAAACTCTGCAATTATTTGATATAATGATAACATTAAAATTTTATAAAAGGTATTATATTAGGTGCAAGTTGAAAATCAAGGACATTTTATTTTAAAAACTTTTGTTATTTGAAAAACAAAGAATTTGAGTGATTTTGAACTATATTGTCGAAGAAAAATTGATAAATGGTACTTTTAAATTGGAAGTTATTTAAAGAAAACAAAACAAATAAATAAGTGTTTATATTAATAAAGGAGAATTTAAAGCTCAATAACATTTTTATGTATGTGCGTTTGTTTTTATTTACATTTAAAAGTTGGTTTTAATTATTTCTTATTTGAATTTTTATGCATTTTGTATTCATTCAAAACACTATAATACTAATATTTCTGTTCTAAATGCTTTGAAACTTCATGTAAAAGTTTTCTTTAAATGTATGAAAGGAATAGAACATGGAAATTAACCTAAATTCATAAATTAGTTTTATTTCAGTATTTAAACTAAGAATTTTTGTAAATTTGTAAAAAAGTTTGTGTCGACAAACTTTAAGCATACAAAAATGTATAAATAATTAAGATATAAATTTGAAAACAGTATATTACCTACATAAGGATATTCCCAGCATAAAAATACTTGCAAAGGAAAAAACTATTCATGTTTTATTTATTTTTGAATTATCAAGTTTTGCAACAATATCACATTTTTGCAATGTTTATCCATATTTTAAAGAATAAATTGTATAAAAAATAGTTAAAGTTGATATTTTTATGTGAAATTCAAAGGTTTTGAATATATTTAATCAAAACACTTGCAAAAAGGCTAGATATTTTAAATTCAGGTAATTTCATATTAAAAAGCCTTTGCAAATAGGAGGAAGTTGTAAAAAAAAAAAAAAGAATTTGTCGAGCAAATTTTAACTTTTTCAAAACAAAGTTCAGAAAATATTTAGAGCTTTGGGGGAAAATAAAAACTATATTTTTAATAAATAAGACTATGAACTTGATAATTAAATGGCATTTTAATATATTTACAGCATTTTTAAAATTAATATCTCTAATTAAAAGTTGTTTTTAGCTTTTTCTCAGAATGAATTTTTATGCTTTTTTGTTTTCATGTGCAACACCATAACACAAGTAAGTTTGATCCAAATGCTACAAAACTATGTATTTATGTTTTTCATAAATGTTTACAGGTAATAAACCTCTGAAATGATTATAGCTACATAAATATTTTTTATTTTAAATGTTAAGCTTGGAGTTACATGCAAATTTTGAAAAGAATTTTGTGTCGACAGTATTTAAACTAGCACAAAATAATAAATAATAAAGATATAAATTTACCAGGGATCTATTCCCTGTAAAATGTTAGTACAAACAAATACAAACTTAGAATTTTCAAAAATATTGATTTCATTTTTGAGTTGTCCTGTTTTGTAACAGTATCAATTTTTGGCCACATTACCTGTCATTCCTGGCTCTACGTTTGTTGATGAGATTAACGCATGTTTGAAACAATAATTTTTATGGAAAAACGTTGAAACACTTCGATTGACCATAAATATGCGAGTACAATTACATAATGATCCATTGAAACAAGTATTTTCAAATCAATTACTGGATACTGGAAACGGTACAATCAGACTACATCAAAATATGCAATGCATCCAATTGCCAGACAATTTCTGCTCTGTTGTTCATTCAAAAATGAATTAATTGAGAGTGTATTTCCGGATATTCTGAATAATCATTGGCTCAGTAATCGTGCAATTTTGGCAGCAAAAAATGTTGATGTTGATGAAATTAACTGTCAAATACAAAATTTATTGCCAGGCAATCTAATGGCTTTCAGGGGCTGAATGGCCGAATGGCTAGCGCTCGGTACCACAGGTTTCGGGTTCGAGTCCCGGCGGTGCCATGAATGTCTGTAGTGGTTCGGAATCCACTTTAAACAGTAGGTCCCGGTCTAACAGGATCGTCGAGCGTTGCGGGGGTATTGTTACTCCGCGTCCGTGGCTATCTTCAAGTTGCATGCACCTCCTGGGTAGTGCTAAGCGAGTAACGTTTGTGCAGCGCTTGCCTTAAGGCATTAAAGGCAATTGTCTGAGTGGTTGCCAGCTGCGTTGGAACAAACAACAACAACAAAAAAAATCTGATGACTTTTAAGTCAATCGACACCATTGCTGATGAAAACCAGATCGTCAATTTTCTGATTGAATTTTTAAATTCTCTGGATATGCCAGGAATGCCGACACACAATCTTCGTCTGAAAATTGGTTCACCGATCATTCTATTGCGTAACTTAAATCCACCAAAATTATGCAACGGTACACGATTTGTCACCAAAAGAATTACCGGAAACGTACTTTGAAGCAACGATATTGACTGAAAGTTTAAAGGCGAAGTCGTCCTGTACCTACCTATGATACCATCAGAATCTACAATACCTTTCAAAAGTCTACAATTTTCAATACGCTTGGCTTTTGCGATGACAATAAATAAGTCGCAAGGGCAGACAACGGCTATTTGTGGCTTGGACTTGGAGAATCCGTGTTTCTCCCATGGGCAGCTGTATGTTGCATGCTCACGTATTGGAAAACCATCGAATTTATTTATTTTGACGAAAGACAGATTAACAAGAAATATTGTTCATCGCTTAGTTCTTAGTTAAATGAAAGTAATGATTATTAAAAATTATATTACGTAAAATAATTATAAAACAGTGTTAAAAATCAACATTATCTACCTCATTCCTTAAATTAATAAAAATTAAACATTTTCTATTCGTTAAAGCTTAAATTTGATCTTTTCATCATTCTTTACCAATTACTTCCTTAACAATACCAATTATAGTATCTAATAATTGAACGAAATACAAGAAAGCCACAGCAACGCGCGGTATAGTTTAGTATATATATATATATATATATATATACACTGAAGTGACAAAAGTCATGGGATAGCAATATGCAAATTTTCAGATGGCAGTAGCATCGCGTAGAACAGGTATAAATGCGCAGTGCTTTCGCAGAGCTTTCATTTCTGTTCAAGTTATTCATGTGAAGAGGTTTTGACGTGATGATGACCGCACGAAGGGAATTAACAGACTTTGAACGTGGAATGTTAGTTGGAGCTAGACGCATGGGTCATGCCATTTCGGAAATCGTTAGGGAATTAAACATTCCCAGATCCACTGTGTCAAGAGTGTGCCGAGAGTATGAAATTTCAGGCATAACATCCCACCATGGACAGCGCAGTGGTCGACCGCCTGCACTTAACGACCGAGACCGGCGACGTCTGCAAAGAGTCGTAAATTCTAACAGACAAGCAACACTGCGTCAAATAACCGCAGAAATCAATGTGGGACGTACAAGGGACTTGTCTGTTAGAACTGTGCGGAGAAATTTGGCTTTCTTGGGCTATTCCAGCAGAAGACCGACTCGAGTGCCTTTACTGACAGAACGACATCGCTTGCAGAGACTCTCGTGGGCACGTGAGCATATCGGTTGGTCCCTAGATGAATGGAAAACCGTGGCCTGGTCCGATGAGCCACGATTTCAGTTGGTAAGAGCTGATGGTAATATTCGAGTGTGGCGCAGACCCCACGAAGCCATGGACCCAAACTGTCAGCAAGGCACTGTTCAAGCTGGTGGTGGCTCCGTAATGGTGTGGACTGTTTTTCATGGCATGGACTTGGTCCTCTGGTGCGACTGGACTGAACATTGACTGGAAATGCTTATGTTCAGCTACTTGGAGATCACTTGCAGCCATTCATGGACTTCATGTACCCAAACAACGATGGGATTTTTATGGATGACAATGCGCCATGTCACCGGGCCACAACTGTTCGCGATTGGTTTGAAGAACATTCTGGACAATTCCAACGAATGATCTGACCACCTAGATTGTCCGACATGAATCCCATCGAGCATTTATGGGACATCATCGAGAGGTCTGTTCATGCCCAAAATCCTGCACCATCAACGGTTTCACAATTATGGACGTCTATCGAGACAGCGCATGGCTCAATATTCCTGCAGAAGACTTCCAACGACTTGTTGAGTCCATGCCAAATCGAGTTGCTGCACTTCTCGGGCGAAAGGAGGGCCGACACGATATTAAGAGGTATCCCATGACTTTTGTCACTTCAGTGTATATATTATATATATATTCTAAACTTATGTACAGGAATAGGATGAACAGGATCCATTACCCAAGTTAACGAATTTATAAAGAGTAATACCAATTCAGAAATCCAATGATACTACCTAAGATCTTAGAAAGACAAATATAAACACATGCGCCTACCAGTAGATCTGCAGATAAATGCCTAAAACAGATTTATCAACCAATTGCCATTGATCACAAGGCTATTTCGTACTAAATTCTTTTTTACTGAATGAAGAAAAAACAATCACTTTAAGCTATAAAACCTTGCATTTGTTTCTGAGATAAGCACACATTCACTTATCTCAGAAGATTGTTTTTAAAGCGACATGGGGACATTTCTTCTGCTGCTGTCCGTTTCAGAGCAGGGTGCATTTGTTTTATAAAGATTGATATAAATGACCAAAGTTCTTTTTTATGTTCCATTGATTTAGATGATTAATTGACAGCATTCAGAAATACATGTCACACCATTCTAATTTTTCATTTTCTGGCTGATCATTTATTACTCTAGACATATCTTTAATTCAGAACATTAACCAATGAATTAATCTAGATCTAAGTACCTATTTTGTCGTTCGCGTAGTGTAATAGATCAGTAATAGATTTTGTGTCACCAGGATGCACCATAAATGCCAAGCTGTACTGAGTTCAGAATCTGGGAATAAAGATTGATTGGCTGCGAGTTTTGACCATGTCTTCCCCTCAACGAAAGGATTTTAAGGGTTTTTACTTATTTTACAAATAATTTTGGAGTTCCACCAACAAAACAGTTAATTTTACTGGACGAAGACAACTACTCAATACTACATCTTTGTTGGTGCAGTCGTAAAGTATCCGACACTGCAGAATCACGCAAATGAGAGTTATTTTTCTATTCGTAAATGTAGGCTCCTACATTTTATGATTTTTGTAATGTAAAACTGTTGCAATGTGCTATTTAAAAATTTTATTTGTTCCATCAATGTACAGTATTAACTTCCCGACAGAGTGTAAAAACGCACAAGTAGGTGTTCCATTTTAAAACAAATTTAATTTTTGATGAAGAAGTTAGTCCCAACATTTCTCACTAGAGGAAAAAAGGGACACTCAATTATTTTAAAATTGCGTATTTTTTAAACGTTGTTCGAATATGTAATCTTATAGGCTTTTCTTGTATATGCTTTTTTTATTATCGATGTATTATTAGATTTTGATTTTTCTGTATGCACATATATTATTTTATAATTACATTGCTTATTATTAGTAATATATGTACAGTGCACATTGATTAAAATTTTGTGTTAGAAGTGAGTTGCTCAATTTAATTGCGGGAATCATTAATACGAGATATCTAACAGGGCCGAAAGTATCCGCTATCCATTATAAAGTTGTTGCTTTTATTGATGAAAGCATCCCCTTTTCTTAAGCAATGTTTCAATTGTCTGATGAATTGAGACAACAAGTAAATTCTGAAATGAAAGCACAATTTAAAAAAAAATATATTTCCAAAAGCGAATCGTATGAAGAAGATTCTGATTTTTCAAAAAGGATTATTAGAGAAGATTAATATCAGCAGGGTCGACGAAAAAAGGGAACAAAAATGTTGAAACAATAACAACAACAAAAAAAAAAAAGAACAAAAAAAAAAAAAGAAAGGAAGGAAGATCAACAAACGAAACGATGAAACGAAAGGAATGGAATTCAAATTAAGAAAACTTTAAATTGAATTCCGATCACTATCAACTACTGAGTTCAGTAGCAGTGGAATTAATTAAGTTCATGCCTGAATTCAAATCACAAGACGATGACATTTCAGTATTTATATCTTTATTTAAAAGACAAATTAAAATGTCTAAAATAGTTTTTGTAGACTGGGTAGCAGGTATTTTGGCCTTATTACCCTGAAATTGTCCAGTTAATCGGTAGAGAGAATTTAAAAAAAAAGTTTTTAAAGATTTTAGGTATATTAAGACAATTCTAGTAAAGTGATTTAAATTAAATCCTGGAAGCGTTAAAAACAATTGTGATGCATTGAACGATGGCTGAAACTCTTGGAGGGACTTTTGTTATGAAATAACGAATTATTTTAAAGAATGTGTAGTAAAATTGTACATCAAATGTTTTGAAAGGTTAAAAAAAAAAAAAAAACCTAATCATTACAGATCAACTTAAGAAAAGGGGTATCATCTGAAATAAGAGTTCAATTTTTAGATGATTAGGCACTTCTACAACCAAATTAGCCCATCGAATATATGAATACGATAGCATTCATAGTACATCAAATTCAAATCTGTTTGAGTCATTCCAAAAGGAAGAGTTGTTGAAAAAATTGTCCTCGTACCCCACTTCTAGACAGACCATTAAAGGAAGAATCATTATTTTCCTATGAGAGCTCCCAAAATAGAATCAGCAATGTCAAAATAATGATTTGGACAGATCCAACTTGTTAATTTGAATAAAAGAAGGACTTTGCTTCATTCCTTGTATGAAAAATCACCAGTCAAAGAATATTCATGCTACTTCACAAATAATTTAGTTCGAGTTTCTACCACCACAAATGACAGTGAACTAGAAATGTTAACTGCTAGAATTTCTGTTCCAGTATCCAAATTAGTAGACACACAGTTTAAGGATGATAATTTAAAAACCATCCAGGTAAAATATCTAAATATAGTTTTGAATGTAGTTATTGATATATGTACGCAAATGGCCATACTACGTGAAGATTGGATGGCGGATACTCTTATAATGGAAAAAGAAAATACAAATCTTCAACATTTGAAGAAAATTGAATGCATCCTTTAAGATTATTTGAGATAAAAGTAAATGGTGATTTATATGATAATGTTAAAATTACTTCATAAGTTTGAATGAGGCGTGATACTCTGGTTAATTACTAAGTTATTTGTTAATCATCGAATTCACGGGTGAGCAGCCAATATGGAAAGACTTTGCATTTTCAGAATCAGAAAAATCAAATAATAAATTGGCCGAAGATAAAAACACGCTTTTGTCACCTTTAGAGTAATCCACTATGCAACACGCCCATAACGTGTCTGCAAATTTACAGCAATCTCTACATATTACTACAAATATCCATCAATCACAAATGTTGCTGTTGGCATGCAAAAATAAATAACAACAGTATGAGCGAGCATGCAGCAAAACAAGCCCACAAAATGCCTCTTTAAATCTCTGTAAAGAAACAAATCTTGCTGTTAATCTGTTAACTACCAAATTTAACATGTCCAAAAAGTAAAGAATTAAATTTTCAATTTCTGTAAACTCCTCGGGGCATATGGAATTCCCCACTTTTTCCACTGCGCTGCTAGCACTGTCGACATCTGTGTGAAATTTGACGTCAAAATATTAAAAATCTAATTAAATATTATGAAGTAACCGTCCAAAAAGAAAAATCAAGCAAATTAAGAAAGGAAAACCATCAAACCAAATATGAAGATAATCACCTAAAAAGAACCCAATATCCAACAAATTATTAACCACTCCCAAACAATCACAATTCCCTCCAGCAACAAACAATTAGAATACCCATTTTATCCCCACGATTAACCAAGATGTAAAAGATTAGAAAAACAATAAAAAGACTCCCAAACTCACTTGATCTGTAGTAAAACCACAAGGTCATCGACGATGTAATTGTCAACGTTCACCAATTATAATTGGAGACAGCCAGTTGAATGAGAAAATCCATCCACTGGAAAGTGCTTTAAAAGAAAACAAGAAAAAGAAAAACGATTCTAACTCGTTTGTCTGTTGTAACAGCAAAAAGTTGTTGGATTGCAATTTCAGGCTTTGTTTGCACTCATTATTACATGACAAGAAGACTATCCGTCCAATTACAAGCAGAAAATCTCAGGATTATTGATATAAAAGGTAAAAAAGAAGAAAAGAAAAAAATTCAACGGAGAATTTCACCTTCACAGAAGGCAGAAGACAGAAAAGAAAGAAAAAATAAATGGGAATCATATTAAAAAGGTAAAGAAAAATAAACCAACTGCCCAATAATTATTCTTTATCATAGTTTAATTCTCCAATACTTTTTATCATGACAAATATAAATCTATAATGTTACACACAATTTATCAATAAAAGGATTAATCTTATATCTTGACGTATGGAAGAGTTTTATTTGCGTTGTTTTCACTATTCCATGACCTAAAATTTAATGGTTCGTTAATGTGAATCATGTTGAAATAGGACGATTTCTTTATCATTCCAATGTTCACTTAATTTGTTAATGTGGATCTGAATAGTATATGGATCTTCCAATAAAGTTACAGCAAAAGCAGGTATAATTTGGTGTTGTCAAGGAAGCAGTTATGGGCTTCAAATTTTTATTTCATTTTGTATTTTCGCCACTACTGGGAAATAATGTGTGTTTTTTCCCCAATGATAGTTTCATACTCGATCGAACCATGCATTCCCATGGGGAACATTTATAGTAGACAAAAGCAGATCGTAGTAAGGGGAACATTCTTTTCGAAACCGCATGGATATTTTCTTGCAGTTGGACTCAATTCGAGCAGATCTCCCATGAAAGTTGTTTGACATTAGGAAAGAGGAGACAATGCTTGCCAGGGCAACATTGGTCATTCTTTCAAAGCAGTTTCATGGAGAACTTTCTTCTGGCAGGATAGAATTTGTATATACAGATAGACTTAGAAAAATTGTTGGAGAATTAAGTGTCAAGAATTCAGCAAAGTTAGTCTAGAATAGTCTGACCTCGGGTAAGCAGCAAGGAGAGTACTTCTCATCTGTATCAGGAACTTGCTTCGACTTATGTAGATGCATTGCGTTTATTCTTGGTGAATAATGTTTATGAAATTGTGTCAGTTGTCTTTCAAAAATTGAATAAATTATGTGGCAGTTAAACGTTTCTATTTAATCATCATTAATTTCCAATTAATTTTGGAATTCTACTTCCTGCGTAAACTAACCTTATTACTTACAAACTTATTATTAAACTTAAACTTACTAACAACTAAATTTATTAGACCATGGTGATCATCCAATACTCCTGGGCTTTTGTATTTATCTCCCCCACACACAACACACACATATATGTATATATATAATTATGCATATAAGGCCGCATATATATGCATTATTATCATAGTAACATCTGGCTGCTTTTACGACTTAAAAACTATGCATACACATGCATTTTAATGTATTAACTATGTATTATTATATATTGAAACACAAGTATTGTGAAGCCATTGCTTAATATTGTAACGTATTATAATCAAATGAAAATTTTTATATAATATATTGTAATAGTACAGCTATCTTTAAAGAAGAATCTAAATATTCTAATCCATCTAAAATTTCTATAAATTATTTCAGTCT